>PVIR01044851.1:0-11222 GCA_004026965.1 Petromus typicus
GAAGGAGATTCTAGCAACCGTACAGAAGTGGGATTTGCATATGGAAACACATTTCGGAGTCTGCTCCTGAGGAGACCAGGTGAGGAGGCTGTGGAATGAGGCGAGGGGGTGGAGGTGCTGGTGTTGTTGATCTCCAGCATTGGGTGGCACTTCCCAGCCTAGGCTCAGAATCCTGCTGGTAGGGAAATCCTAACAGAAGTTCTCAAGGCCAAAACGACTTCCTAAGCATCAGGCAGAGCCTGTCTTTTCACACCATCCTCTCAGTGGTGTACAGTGGGGTTTTCCAGAGCGGTATTATGTGGGCCGAGTAAGTAGCCTGTATGCTCATTTCAAGAAATTATGGTTTTGAGTTTGAGGTCAGCCTGGGCTGCATAGTGAGCTCAAGCCAGTCTGAACTGCAGACTGAGACTCTTTCTCAAACAAATAATTCTCAGTTTTCATTTCTAATATGGAAACATTGAAAGGTGTGACCCACATAAACAAGCTCCATCATCCTTGTGTACCTGGGGCAGGAAAGACATAGATTGCGTGAGCTGACTGACTCTGTATCACACGTCACAGACAGAACCAAAGCTCAAAGGCTTCCTTCAAAGCCTGTGACAGGCACAGTATGCAAGGCTTTGTGTTCTCCTTGCTCCAAAGTTTCTGGTCCTGGTATGCGCCCTGGACACCCTGGGTCACCCTGCCACTGTGTCTTTGTCCAAGTCTTAGTGTGCCTGACTCAGGTCTTGGCCTGCAGCCCGGGTCCTGGGAGGACCTGTGTGCCTTGAGAAGGGACATCTACCCATAGAAGATGTTTGTAGGGTTCTAGTTCTCACCTGAGTGGAATGTGTACCAAGAGAGGAGAGGATGTGTCCCCATGGACGCACGCTAAGGTCAGAGCAGGCACATCATCCTCCATGCTGCCTCTCTCGCTCCCAGAGGCTCTCTCGCCTGGCCCCGTGTCAGAAGGGAGAACTCCTTCCTGTGGCTGGGCCTGGACTTTGCTCAGAGATCTGGCTCTTACTGGGGACCCAGGTGGCTCTGTCCTCTTTAGAACCTGGAGCTGGAGCTGTGGAGCTCTTCCCAAAGTCACTGTCCACACTCTGTGCTCCTCTCACTCCATGCCCCTCTCTCTGCTCCTGGGCAGCACTCCTAGAGCTCTGCCCTCCACCTGGAGGTGGTGAGAGCACAGGTACGGTGGGTCAGTACCCTAGGCAGCTCTTGGGGACAGAATCCTGGAAACCAGTGTCTGCTGCCAGGAAAGTTGATCCTGCAGCTGCCAGGATCCTGCCAGGCTGGGCTGTGCTGTGCACATGGTTTCTGGATCCATCTGGCTTCCTGTGCCCAGTAGTGCCCTCCTGGCTGTGTGCACAAAGTCCTGCTTGGTCATCTGGAACCGGTGCTGGACACAAGGTCAGCTCTGAGACACCACAGCTGAGCACTTGTTCACAGGTGCATGATGAGGGCCCCAAGCTCACATTGGCTGCCCAGGCCCCTGTACCCCACTGCCATTTCTTTCTTATTGAGGACATTGTAGTCCAGGATCTTCAGAGCTGGACAGTATCCTCTGGTACCTCAGAGGGTGACGTCACGGTGGACTCAGGGTTTTCTCACTGCTGCTGGACAAACCTCAGAGGTCAGCTTAGCTTACCCTGCTGCACTCTCAGCCGAAGAGTCCAGGAGCTCACGGGGACAGCTAGCACAGAGACACTCTTGGCGCTCATGCTGGCTAAGAGCCTTATTTCAGTCACCATCCAAATAATGACTCTGCCAAGATGCCCAACATGGCTACATCCACCAGGGGGCGTCAGCGCACATTCCCTGCCATGCACACTGCTTCCCATGAGGTGCCTCCGGAAAGACCTTACTAGGAACAGCTGCCCTGGAGTCTCAAGCAGAAGAGGCAGGCCCTTTTGTGGGCCCCTTTTGGTAGTAGGGCTCCCCAGTGTGTGTGCACAGAAAACAAGAAGTTCTTAGGGATCTAGACTTCCAGGTTTTGCACCTGATCCTCACCCAGGACCTCTGTCTTCCCAGCACAGATCTGCAGAAGTTCCCACCACACACCCCCATTGCAGGACATCCAGCTGGAGCAGACCCAGGAGCCCAGAAGAAGTCAGTGGACTGGCCTTGGAAGGAGCACTGGCCTGAATCGGAACCACGCTCAGGGTGGATTTCTTCACTTTCTCCCTTAGAGGGTCACATGTCATGTTAGTGATGGTCACTCTGGACAGATGGAGATTTAAGGAAAATGCTAAAATCCAGACTTCTGCTTTTCAGGGTGAGGGGAGCTTGGTGTGGACACCTTCTATGGGTTCTCCCAGGACCTGCTCAACATGATGAGGCCAGGGCTGTGACTCTGAGAAAGTGTGGTGACCCAAGTGTCTCTCAAAGATGATGCAGGCAGAGAGACCTAGGAGGAGAAACTTCCCCAGGCTTCCATGACTCTCACCAAAGGCTGCCAGACCCTCCTTCTTGCTTTGCTTTCATACAGGATGGGAGATGTAAGGGTTAGGGGTCAGTCAAGTGAGGCCAAGGTGGGTCTGAGGTGAGGGGAATGTAGCCTGGGCCCAGACAGAGCCACTTGTTAGGAGAGTTTGAGTGGTTATTCACAAAGGACCCTTGGGACATGGAACTGTGGGGGTGCTGTTCCAAGGGCCAGTGGGTGTCTAAATGAAAGGTCAGCCCAAAGAAAAGACATTTATTACCTGTATGACTACAACTGTATGACTATTTTTCTCTCCCCAAAAGGGAGGTTGCCAAATTGGAGTTGTTTGATCTTTCCAATTCTTCCAATTCTTATTCTAAAATTTTGTGATTCTAACTTTTCATTGCTTCCTTTGATCATGAGATAAGTTATCCTTAAACATTTAGGAAGTAATGCACTAAGCAAAAGTACCTCCATCTTCTCTCCTGTGTGAACTCACTTTACTCCCTCTCCTCTTGAGAAAGGAATGCATCTTAAGATAAGCAGATTGTGATGGGCCATATTCTGGTCGATTCACAGTAGGGGGCAGGACTCCTATAGATGCAACCACTTTCTGCTAAGTTAAGAGGCACCCTCTGCCTTAAGGTTGTACAGGCATTTGTTTACCTGACCTAGCGATCTGCTTCTATAACCCTGAACTTACTGAAATGGAATGTTCTTTGTGCTGGCTTTGTGATTTACTGTTGTTGTGGGGTTTTTCCTTTAAAAACTGCTGGAAATCTTTTGTTTGGTTTCAAAAGCCTCTCGGGCGCTAGTGCCTCTCAATGGCCAGCTAATTAAAGGACTCTTAATTCAGACTATATAGCAAGAGTTTTGTCTTGCTGGGTTAGATCCAATAATTTATAGTTTGATCTCCCATGACTGATCTACTTAAGGGAGTGTGGGTGTCAATGAAAATCACATGGTTAGGACAAAGGTTCTTTGTATGTAGGCATGGTCACAAGACTGTCAGATTAGCTAGGGTACAGGGCCTGCCCTGTATCCACCATCATTCATGGGGCTGGAACCAGAGATATTTCAAAACTGAATTAGAACCTTTGCTCTTCTTTATGGAGCTTCCCATATTATTTAAGAGGACATAGTAAAGCTTCTAATAAAAAAATGCAGGAATACTTTGAAATTCTTGGAGACCATAAATTTAGACAATAAAAGTGAAGAGAATTTTATAATTGCAAAAGAAGAAAGGCCAAGTTTTTCCTGGTTGAAAACTCCAGACACCAGTACCTGGTCTGCACTGGTTCAGAAAGGAGCAAGTGTGGGCTCTGCTGCACTGGGACAGTTCCCTGGATGGCCTCTGGCTGTGATCTGGACACTTGGTATGGGGGCTCATAGGGAAACTTGCAGTGCAATCTGCTGGTTCAGGTCGGCATTGCTGATCTGGTGGGTGGTTTGTTGTGTATTTTGTGGCCCGAGTCTTAAGATGAGACAGGAACACTCCAGGCCAAGTTCTGTTCTGGGAAGAGGAGATTAGTATCTTTAGGGAACACAGCATGCCTTTAAGACAATGCACTGGTCTTTGCATAATTTGTGCATGACAACAGACCCTTTCTTAACCCAGATTTCAATAAAAGGACAAGGAAGTGACAGGATTATGTGTGCAGCTGACCAACTTGGCAATGCTGACAGTTTTGCTAGGGATCTTTTTTTCTTAAAGAAATACGAACAAAGATATTTTTACAGAGATTGAGAAATTCAAGTTTTTTTTTCTTAAAATAGTCAAGGTATTGAACATTTTATGTTAGTTATTTTTCTTGGGCTAATGTGAAACCCTTTTTCTCTCTCTAAGAAACCTGTCTGAAGTATAAATTCTTCCTCAGCTTCTGGTCTGTGTCGGTCAAAGCCCAGCTCCTATCACTTGCTCCACGGTCTACAGTGACCTAATCTGGTTGTAGGACCATCTTGGCTTGCTCAATGCCACCCTCCATGTGATCTAGGTGGCAGCCTTCCCATCTCTCTTGATCAAGCTGCAGCTGGATGTGATCCCCAAGGTCACCCCAGGAGAGGGTGTAAGGAGGCGGAACCTCATAGGAGGGATTAGGTCTCTGGGAATCAACCTCAGGATAAATGCCCTGCTTTGGGAAGCTGGTACCTGGCTACCTCAGGGTGGTGGGACTGGGAAGTGGCAGCCGAACTCAGGGGGGAAATTCTACAGAAGGACAGTGGACAGGTTGAGTGGCACTCCAAGTGCAGGTCCTGAGTTTAATTCCTAGTACTAGGGGGAAAAAAAGGACAATATGTGGCCAGAGCTATGACCTCAACTTTCTGTCATGGAGGTCCTCTGGGTCTTGCACCTCTAGAGGTCAGGCCATCACCCTGGGGAGGGGCCCTCATGCCCCAAGCTGAGTTCTGGGGATCCTACGTACTCAATTAAGTCTCATTTGCATACATTAGCATAGTGACTTTAGTTCCTCTAATGCTTGTGCTAGGACTAAGACCCTATAAATGTCAAAACTCCCCTTTCACACGAGGGTGGAAACACAGGTGATTGGGAAGAAGCCCTGTTAGTTACTGCCCTGACCATTCCCCAAGTTCTGTGAACACCAGACTCACTCTTGTATATTTAGGCATCTGTTTCTAGGTGTCTATCCCTCAGGTGTCTGTCTCTAGGTGGCGCTGTCTTCCCCTCTCGCTGGTGGACTTTTATTACTGGCAGCCGCCACCTCTCCTCTGGTTCTGCCACTTGGGCCCCTCCCACTGTCCCGTCCTGACTGTAGGGGCAGCCTGGCACTGTGCGCTGTGCTGTCCCACTGTGCACGCGCCAACTAAACACTCCTGCTCTCAGACTCAGCCTGACTGGGACCCGCACTTCCAGTCGGCTCAGGGAGGACCTGGGAGCTGAGACGCCAGCACAGCGCAGATCGTCCGGGCCAATGCCGAAATCGAGGAATGTGCCTGGCGGGGTTTGTCCTCTTGCCCTTCCTTTGGGGGCTGAGGCCCTGGAAGTCCCTGGCCATATGTGGGTCTCAGACCTGGGACCACTCGGCCCGGGGAACTGCACTCTGCTTCCAGGTGCAGTTGTTTAGAGCTTCTGTGTTCACCTGCCCCGTCTGCCTAAGAGTGTCCAGGAGGAAACTGCCCACCCCGCATTTCCTCACAATGCTGTCCCTGAACTCGAGCTCTCAGGTGGAAATTTCGCATTTCTTTTCCTGAGTTTTGTCTCGGAGAGACCAGTCCACTGTAGATGAGCAGTAGAGGTGATCTTTGTTTATTTTGCCTAAGTCAGACAGGCACACAGTCCTGGGCCAGAGTCGACAGGGTTGATCTGCAACTTAGGAACATTTCCCTGGAGATGGTCACACTGAGAGGAAATGTGGTCACAGAAGTGGTTCAGGACCTAGGGGCAGATGGCACAGGGTGGAGGAAGGGGTCCACGAAGCCTGGGCAGACCCGGCCTGCACCAGGGGCCCTCAGATCTCCGTGCGGAAGGTCAAGGTGCTCCCCGCCATCTTCTTCTTGTAGTCCTTGTCGAATTCTTCATTTTGGGCCACAGTAAAGTGGTTCTTCCAGTCCCCAGGCATCCCTGAAGCAAGGTAAGACTCAGGGATGCTGCAGCAGCGTGAGGAGGAGTGGCCGTGTACCCCGAGGACCGAACAGGAGGAACCAGGGAAGATGGGGGGGGGGACAGGAAGGTGCCTTTGCAAAGCTGTGCAGTGGCGCACTGCCAACAAGATCAAGGGGAGGAGCATGAAGATCAGGGAGAATCTCGGCAGCCACCAGCATCCCAAGGCTGCGCTTGGTGTTGAGGACGCTAACCCCCTTACCTTTCCTCATGAAAGGGGAGATGGAGTGGTCCATGATGCTGGTGGGCAGGGTGGTGTAGTTGGCCATTGGGTTATGCTTCATTATGTCGAAGGACGTGTGATGGATGATCTCATTCAGAACTTCCTCTGTTACGTCTTTCTCCAGGAATTTCAGTATCTTCTGGATTTCCCTCTTTGGGTCCTGCATGTGAAACAGTTACATAAAGCCAGCCATTTTGGGTCTCCTACCAAGGAGGATGTTTTCTTGGGGGAGGGATGTGCTAAGGAATAATTTGAACATCAGCCACTATCTCTCAGGAACTCCTCCTGTGAGGCTCTGTGCTGCTTCAGGTGCAGCCGCAGGGAGGTCGCTACCGTTCCTGACAATGGCACCTTCTCTCCTGGAGGGAGCAGTGTGGGGCCCAGTGGAGACAGCCCACGCTTCCTGCTGCCAGCCAGTGGCAGAAGATCCTGGGAAGGCTCTCCTGGGAGAGCAGGGGAAGAGGGGCAGTGCTGGTCAGGCTGTTGGAAGGGGAAAAAAAGTGTCTGTGAGCTGGACAGAAGAGGTAAGAGGATGACCAGAAATGATGTTCTTTGTTTCTTTTTGATAAAAGAGACAAAAAGATAAGGAGCATTAGCTTCTAACAATTAAGGTTCAGAGGACTTCTTAGTGTTGGCATAGGAGGTAGCTTTGTAATCTGGGCCACTGGTTGGTGGCATCTTGGGAATGGATCTGTGATGCCACTTACCCATGGCCACCCCCATGGCCAGAAGAGGGATCTGTCCCATGTCTCAGCTTGTGTGACCGATCTGTGTGCAGGCTAAAGCTCCGTTAGGGAAAGGAATTCCAGGTGTGGCTGAGGGAGATGGACTCCATGTTTCCTGAATGCAACTTTACAGATAGGATTGTTCAGCTCTGTGGAATAACCTCCTGAGAGAGACAGGATAATATTTTGTAGGGAAAGTGACAGGGCTCGTATATGTCAAGATCCGGCAGGTTGGAAAGACAATACAGGCTGTGCTTTTCCTAAAGAAAGAGAATCTCCAGAAAGTGTAGGAGGCCAAGGAAGTGGTGAGAGTTCCTGGGACAAAGCTGAGCTGGAAAGCGCCTGTGAAGGAGGCTGAAGCGCCGTGATGTTTCTGCCGAGGGCTGGCCCACATCCCAGGGGCCTCACTGGGGTCACCGCATCCTGTGGTGGGGAGGTTGCGGGGGGCCACCCAAGCTCACCTCCTTCATGTCCTCATAGAAGAGGTAGAGGATGCGGTGCTGGTCTTTCGCGGCCCACCAGTCCTTCACGTGGTTGTACCAGGAGCCCCACAGCACTGAGGGAGGAGAGATGGGCATCAGGGCCAGCTCAAAACTTGTCCCCTGAGCGTGGCTGGCTCAGCTACAGAGGGCTGTTAGTGAAGATGAAGATCAGAGCAGAACTCTCCCTTGAGAAGACAGAGGTTTTTTAAGTATTTAGGATGCTGATAGCAAGGTTCTGGATTCCTCAGTTTGTATTCATGGTAAACCCACTTCTCCACTCGGGACTGTCTCAAGGCCAGGGGCTGGGAGTCTTCACCTTTCTCCCACAGCACACAGTACGCAGACCAGTGCCATGCAGTAAATGTTGTTTCCTAGCAGGGTGATTTGGAGGAGACTCTCACTTTGGAAACCTCTCATGGCCAGGTCTGGGTGGCGATGGGAGAAAGAGGTGCTTTTGGCACCAGCACCCGCTCCATCCCTGTCCACCCTCCCCACAGCTATCAGCTGTCTGGAGACTGCCACTACCCCCATGGTGGCTGGCCTCGGTGGCTGGGGGCAAGAGAGGTGGAGAGATGGGGTGCTGACTTCTGAATTTTCTCTGTGGGCTGGCTGTGGTCAACATGACTCTCACTGGAAGTCTTGCCGCTGGTTGAGGTCAAGGAGCTCTCTCCTTTATCTGAGGTCTGGGGCTCCCCACAAAAGAGCCCTTTGCTTTCCCTATCTAAACTCTTCCTAAACTCCCCTAAACTATCTTCCTGGGTGACATGGAAGTGTGTCATCTGTAGGACCATGGGACCTCTGTGGACCTAGTCATGTGATGATCACCTCTTCTGATGAAGGAGCTGATGAGAAATAGAAGCCTGGTTTTCTTTTTCTTTTTTAATCTTTTTGAGACAAGATCTTGTTTTTGTTGTTCAGGCAGGTCCTGAGCTCACTATGTAGCCCAGGCAAGCCTCGAAATGATAGCAATCCTCCTGTCTCTGCCTCCCACCTGTGCTGGGATTACAGGCGTGAGCCACCATGCCCGGCACTGTGGTATGTGGATACCAGGGATTGAATTTGGGTCTTGTGCTTGCAAAGCAGATACTGGGACCACTGAGCTATATCAGCCCAGGAAGTTGGTTTTCTTTTACTTGCCTTTTCCCTCTTTGAAGGCCTCAATGTACTCCTCCCACATCCCAGGATCAGGCACCATCTTGTTCATCCTCGAGAAATGGTAGTAAGACACCAGACAGTCCTTGGCATTTCTAGCCACGTAGATGATCTAGAGTTAGAAAACAAGACAGAGACCTTATTGACCAGGGGAGCAGTACCTACTCTCAGGAAGCTGTCTGTGGAATACAGACAGGATATGCAGGTGTTTTTGGCCTTGGAAGCCATGCCTTCCGGTCTCCCAGAAATGGTTCTAATTTATAACTGTAATCTTAGTATTGCCACTATTTTCTGTCTTGAAATTGACCTAGTTTCCACGGTGAATGTGGGTCTCACCTATGGCCACTCTGCCTACTCCATGTACGGGGTTCTTAAAAGCAACAGAGATCTGCTTCCTGCAGTTGATTCCAGAGGCCTGGGAGTACAAGTCTAAGGCATCAGGTCTGGTGTATGGAGAGGGTTGTGTTCTGGTAGATGGCCAGGCTCATTTTCTGATCCCTTTAGGAGGGCCTGCCTGTGCACCGTGACCTCACTGATCCCCTACTTCCTGTGCCATTAGGTTGAATCGGGGGACACCGAAGCATGGTAGTTTTTCAGCTTGTGAAACAAAGGTCACCAGCTTCTGCTAAGTGAGGAGTTACAGGCTAGGCAGAGCCCAGGCAGCAGCTAGCCTGCCTCTGTTGCTCCAGGAACCCACTTCTGCCTCAGCAGGGCCACTGCTCCTAGGCTGCACTGGAAGAAGAGATAGTGCCCAGACAGGGCTGAGTCCTTGGGGAGCAGTAGTGGCATAGTCTTCCTCCAGAGAGTGGAGTGGGCTGATGGGCAGTGCACCTTGGCCTCATGCCTGCTGCCCCTCCTTCCCCGTGGTTCCAGCTGTCCTGGTTGTGTGCTCTCCGCAGGGTTGCAGCTGAATGTCATGCTGTTATTGTGTTCAAGGCCCGAGTCACCAGAAACAGGGGAACTCTTAGGACAAACTAGGAAAGTACTCAAATGTACTGTGGTGTGAGGTCCACCATCAGGTCCAATTTCTTTGGAGTCTGTTGATCTGTATTAGTTTCCAATTGCTCTGGTAACAAATTATCATACATGCTGTGGCTTAACTCAGCATAGATTTGTCCTCTGGAGGCCAGACTTCAATGGCTGGGCTCTTGTGGTGGTGGTAGGGGACACTCTTTTCCATGTTGCTTTTGGCCTCTGAAGTCACCTGCAGTCCTCAGCTCAGTCCTTCCCTAGACTCACGAAGACTCCTTGCCCCTGGGGTGAGATTTCGTACTTCCTCTTTTGTTTCCTTTCTTCTAATGAAGACCCTTGCAGTGGGGCAATAGCCCAGAAAACCCAGGATAATCACTCATCTCAAGACTCTCAACTCATTCACTCCCATAAGGGCTGTGGCTTGGGAGTGACATCCCAGGATTGGCTGATTGTGACATCAAAGTGTGGAAAACACCCTCCGCTGTCTCACTCCACTTCCTGTTCACAGAACCCACAAATCTAGGTGGAGAAAAGAGGTGCTGCGAGACACTTTTTAACCTCACCCTACTCTCCCACAGCCTCTGGATGACTGGATTTCCTAAGGAGCTTATCCTGAGGAGAATGAACATGAGCCAGTCTTGTTGCCAGCATGGATATATTTTATACGGATCTTTTTTTCAGTTCTAGAGATTGAGCCCAAGGCCTTCATCCTGACCTACATCTCCAGCTCTTTAAAAAACTTCACATTTTGAGACAGTCTCACCAAGTTGCTAAATTGCCTAGGCTGGGCTTGATTTGTGATCCTTCTGTCTCAGCCTCCCAGACTGCTGGGATTACAAACCTATGCTACCTAGCCTGTCTTACTGCAAATTTGTACGTTGAGATTTAGTTTGTATTTTGTATTTCATCGATTTTAAGACTTGCTAGTGAAGCAGCTATCAAAAGGAAATGGTAACACACTCAGTATATGCTGCACTGATAGAATCTGAATTAGAAATTGTCAGAATAAAATGCAGTTTTGAGACGAGGAGGACTAAAAAACGGGGCTGGAGCTTGCCTCTGGGGCACATGCTCCATAAATGTGTGCCAAGGTTCAACCTACTGGGGACATCTGATTTCTCTTCCTGGAAGGGACATGGCCAGGCTCTGGACAGCTGGTACACTTGGGGCAGCAGATGGTGGCCCTGAGCAGGGTCTTAGGGGTCTCTGTCTGTGGGCAGGGTCACTGACAATGGGCCTCAGGGGTGTCCTTGGAGCCCACTGCCCTGCTCCTTCTGAGGCCGAATTTCCAAAGGGTCTCGAGTAAGCACAGCAGGGTGGCGAGGCTGCTCTGCGATGGCGGTTGGTGGGGGACTCAAGGCAGCTCGGGGAGCCTTGGTCAAAGCCACATGTAGTCCATGATTCTTGCACACTTTCCTCCCCTCACCCTTGCCTTGTTCCACTCCTCCTTACTGGTCTCTAAGTGGGCTCTTTTACAGCCGTGTCCTTACTAAGACACCAACCTTCCTCAGGAAACCCAGCTTTCCTCCTGCTGGGACCAGTTACCCAACTCACGACTCAGAAGAGGAGATGCTTATTTGGCTTATAGATTCAGGGGTGTCTGTCCATAGCTGATTGGCTCCAAGGCAGGGATGGCATGGGG
>PVIR01044852.1:0-11003 GCA_004026965.1 Petromus typicus
GAGAAGGCCACTAACAAGGCTCAATGCATGGTCGTTAGTGTGCTCAAGGCCCTAAGGATCTCTGAGTCTGCAGGGAGTCAAGCCTCAACCATCAGTGTCCGGAAATAGGCATGTGGTGCACTTGTCGTAGCCAAACTTGAACCTCCCTCTTAGCTCCCCATTTTTGTTAAACATCCATGGCCTCTGCTAAAAGCACAATGGTGGAGTGAGTCTGTTTGTATCCTTGAGAACTCTCCATTTAACCTTGAAAAAAACAGGAGAAATATAAATAGTATAGTAAGAACATATGGTGAGCTTAAAATGAGGGCACAGGCCCATTGACTTAAACTGGACCCACCTCTAACAATCCTGTGGCACACAGATTCCTAGATATTATCAAGGGCAATAACATCAAGGGCATGGTTATCATTAATCTGGGTAACAGTAAGTGTTAGCTGATGGAGGTGTTCATGGAAAGTTGAGTCCCAGGTGTTCCAAATATAGGAGGACAGATTTTTGTATTGGTCACAGTTAGTGCAGCGGTAGGGTGC
The DNA here is from genome assembly GCA_004026965.1 of Petromus typicus. NCBI lineage: Eukaryota > Metazoa > Chordata > Mammalia > Rodentia > Petromuridae > Petromus > Petromus typicus. The sequence goes on from PVIR01044852.1 coordinate 531, forward strand.
GATACCAATGTGGCTATATTTAGCATGACAGCGGCCCCAATTTTTTTCTTTAATAATTGAACTTCTTCCCATAACAAGTCTATCTGGAACTGAAGTACGAGGGTGGCAGTTCGAACTTCTGAGTGTGGCCGTCACCTGTCCCAGGGCCTTAGCTGTATTATGTATGAGTGAGTTGATTGATAGTCGCTCCATGTCAATCTGGTTGTGGAGGGTGGCAGAGGCAGTGGACGTGGCCAAGAGGGCAGCTATGAGGGAGACTATTATAGAGATGATGGCTGAGGCGCCTAGGTCTCTTTTGCTGAGGGGATGAAGCATAAGGCTAAAGAGAGGATCTCCACTGATCCAGTCAGGGGAGAGGTTGACAGGTAGCCTAATTGCAGAGGGGATATGAATTATGTAAAGAAACCATATGGTGGAGTGATTAACAAAACAGGGAGCAAGACACGGCATAAGATACACTTGGGCATCAAGAGTCAGAGGCTGGTTGTAGGTCAGGGCAAATAGAAAATGGGAGGGAAGGCAAGCACCAAAAGGGCAATAAAGTGGCACTGGGTTGGTATGAAACATAAAAATCTGAACACAATAAGGGTTCTGCTTTTGCAGAGAAGGAAGCATTAGCTCCCAACCCCAGCAGGATGGGGGTGACATCTACAGGGTTTCACCTAAGATAGCAAGAAGTTGTAGTATTTCCCTGAAGGCACCCTGGGAGGCTGGGCAATGCACTGAGTGTGCCGTTGGTGTGGCCTGATCGGGAGTAAGTGATATTACGGGGAGTACAGTTAATTGTTCCATATGTAGAAAAGATAACGTTGTGCATGTAACTTCAAATGAGTTTTGGGCTTGAGGGAACGAGGGATCCCCCCACTATAATGAGGATGTTAGATTGGACCTGGATTTGAAGGGGTGGGGGAGAACAGCATTGATCAGAGGAGACAGAGTTGTTTGGGAGAATGTAGACATCTGTATTGGAGGACCTGCAAATCGGAATGGGGTAGGGGTGAGGAGATGCAATGGGCAGGCTGAGCTTTTACTCAAAGGTCAAGCATAGTGAGGACAAAGCGTGACTTTGGACAGTTTGACCATATGAGAAGAATCTTGTAGTGAAGTTGGATCACACCTTCATTGGAGATCAGTAGGATAAAGAGGCACACAACCAGAATTGGGGATAGAAGAGGGTTAGCATTAGTGAAGCAGACAGATGAGAGGCTCATGGTGGTTTTCCAGGTGGTGGAGACAGGGTCTGGAATAGCAGTAGGATAAAAGGTGGAGTCATTACCAAAGGGGTGGGGTAGAATCATGTTCCAGTCAAAAGTAAGTAGAACTGGGGGTTTGGCACTAGTGCCCACACTTGCATGTCTGAAGAAGCAGCAGCAGCCAGAGAGTTGGTGGTGAGGGCAGCACACAGGAGGATGACCAGCATGGGGCCAGGATTGGGTTGAGGCGTTCCCAGAGGGGCTAGACAGAGGGCCTTGAGGGATGTCCAAGTTACCGGCGGCTGTGTGTATTTTTTGTTGGTCCACATCGTCACTTGCAGGGTGGGACGGGGTATTGCAGAGTCAGCAGCTTCATGGCTTGGAGAGCAGGATTTGGTGGTATAGGGCTTGACATCGTGAGCAGAGACCCAGCACGGCTGACTCTTGTCCTGTGGAAAGACACAAGCAAATCCTCGTCCCAGGCTTACTAGAGGGGCTGGACCTTTCCACTGATTGTCTATGAAATCTCTCCAGAGAAGCAGGAGAGATTTTCTGGTTGGTATTGAAAGGAAGTCCAGTGTCGCTGTACTGGAGAGAGTTGTTGATCTTCAAAGGTGAGAAAATGGAGAGTGAACAAAGCCAGGTGAAGGGCGTCCTGTAGGGAAGTGAGCTCAGAGGCTTGTTTTTGTTTTAGTAGCATAGATTTCAGAGCTTTATTAGTACCTTCAACTATAGCCTGTCCTTGGGGGTTGTAGGGGATCCCTGTTGTATGTTTGATGCTGTACTTATGTAAGAATGTAGTAAAGGCCTTAGAGTTACAGGCAGTGGGGTTGCCATCTGTGAATACAGCAGGAGGATTGGGTATGGGCGAGGAAGAGAAGGGGCTGTGCAGGGTTAAGGATAGAAGCCTAAGCACTTGGAACAGAGGATGGGTATGGGGAGCAGTTCAGTGGAAGGGCATTTGTACCAGGAATTTACAGCTCTGGGCTTGGTGGAATTTCTGAGTCAGGGGTCTTCACTTCAATGGTGCTGCCCTGAATTAAACCGGGAGTCTGCTTCCACCCCCAGGAGCTGTCCTGTATGTTTTGCCAGAGATACACTGGCACCTGGAAGCCTGCCTTAAGTCCTGCACTGACTTTTTCCCCCTGTCTTTATGAGGGGTCACATTTTTAGTTTCTCTTTACATTTTCTTGAGAAAGGAATGTGGAGTGAGACTGACCATGTGGCTTTCCAAGATACGATTGATTATTTACTAGGATGGCCAGCTTGAAAAAACATGGGAGATACAGGAACTGTTCCTGACTGTCAGTCAAATAAGGCATAAATATTTTTCTGCTGAAGTGTCTTTCTGTGCCTTAATTTCCTGATTTAGTGTGAAGACATTAATCAGACTGACACCAAGCTTTTTTACCTAACTGATTGTAGCCTTTGTAAACTTTTAACCACTGATTGTAAACTCTGCATGTAGCCACTGCAGTAAGAGTATTATAAAAGGAGCACTGAGAATAAAATCTGGTCCTTTAGTCTTTAGTTTGCTGAGCCTCTTCCGATCCAATCGTCGGTCTCTATTTTCTTTTATTTTCTTATTTTCCTTTAATCCTCACCCTTCGACTCGAGTTCTGCTTTGTGGCCGACAGGCTCTGGCAGATGGGTAAGGTAAAGATAGCTGAGAGTACCTGAGCAATCTGCCAAGGCAATCGAGGGAACTTCACTAAGATGATGGCGGTGTCTACCTCCTGGATAGTAAGAGGTACAATGAGTTTGTCAAGGTCTTTGCCAAACACTTGTAGTGCACGCTCGCGAAGGCGGATTACAAGGGCATGCTGAAAACTGTTGGCAGCAAGGCAGAACTCGAGTTGGAGGGTGAGGATGAAGAAAAACTATAAGAGAGACAAAGTTGGGATCGCGAGGACCTCAGCACACCGAAGACTGAAGGCGCCGAGTGTATTTTTTCTTGTCTTTTTATACAAACAGTCTTAACAAGGAGTATCCCTTGTCACGACCTTCATTTGCTCACATCTGCTGTTATTTCTTGACCATGCTTTGGTCTTAATTGCTCGGCATGGAAAACACCTGTACAGATGTTGTTGATGGGGGTTATTCTTGTTATCAGTCAAACAAGTCAAAAACACCCCATTAGCGGAAAAATATTTTTCAACCCCTTGGACTACACCTTGCCAACAATCTGAAACAGTTTCTGTTTCCCTCATGACCTTGAAAAGCCACAAGCTCAGTCTCCCTCCACATTCCTTTCTCAAGGAAATATAAAGAGAAACTAAACCCATGACTCCTCATGAAGGGAGGGGAAGGGCCAGTGTAAAGTTTAGGGCAGTTTTCTTGGTGCCAGCCTGTCTGTGGCAAACACCCAGCACAGCTGCCCTCACAGCAGACCCCTGGTCTAATTCAGGTCAGCACTGTTAGTGGAGAGCCCCGACTCAGGAATCCCACCAGGCCCTGGGCTGCAAAAGATGATGAGCCCCTGATACAAAGGCATTACACTGAACTGTTTCCCACAAGGGTGTAGATTAGAGAGCTAGGGGTTTGTATCCATCATGAAGAAGTGCCATGAGACCAATAAATCCACTCTGTAGGCCCTTGGAACTGCCATAGGCAGGCCATGGAGGCTCTGGGGGGCACAGTGACAATGACACCCTGTAAAGGCTTTTTGGGATTGAACCAGAATAGGCAGGCTGATTTTAAAGCCTCATTTGCCCTTTATAATGCAGAATGGGCAGCTGGAGTTAACTCTCATATAGAAGTAAGGTCTGTATTACCTCTGAGTAAACTGAATAATGGATCTAGGTGGGCAGTGGGAATATGTAGCCCAGGCCTGGCCCGATTTAACTGTTCCAATACCTGTTGTAAACTTGCCAAAGTGGTTTGTCATGGGAGACGGAGTTGGGGAGTGTTAGAGTAGGTCTGAGTCAAGTGTATCGTAACACCCAGAAAATTTAGTGGAGGTATTGCTTGAATTTTTTCCTGGTTGACATGAAAGCCTTGTTCATCAAGATCCTGAAGCAGTTGAGGCCAAAAGGAGGTGTCGATAGACTTAGAAGGGCTTGTAAGTAAGATATTATCCATATAATGGTATAGACAATATATGGGAGATATATGGATCATGATAAGCGCAGCCTGGACTGCTATACGACAAATAGCTGGGCTATTTTTCATGCCCTGTGGCAGCACCTTCCACTGATATCTCTGAGCTGGTCCCTCATTATTTACAGGAGGAATTGAGAATGCAAATTTTGGGCAATCTTCTGGAGTAAGGGAATGGAGAAAAAACAATCTGTGATGTCTATGGCGATAATCACCTCACCCACAGGTAGAGCTGAAAGCAGAGAGAGGCCTAACTGGGGAACTCCTAATGGTTCCATGGCTGCATTAATAGCTCTCAGGTCATGTAGAAATCTAAAAGTCCATGAATTTTTGTGAATAACAAAAACAGGAGTATTCCAGGGGCTCATGGAAGGTTCTATATGGTCTTGCATAAGCTGTGCTTGTATGAAGGAATGTAAGGCAGAAAATTTCTGAGAAGCCAAAGGCCACTGTTCAACCCAAATGGGGGCTTTCGGTTTCCATTTGAGCTTTATAGGAAGGGATGCAATTGACTGAGCAGTGGCCATTAGGCTTGGGGGTGGGTCTCTCCCAGCATCTCATCATAGAATGCTGCATCATCAGGAGTGATGACTACCTCCATTAATTCTAAGATATCTCTCCTCAGTAAGGGATTAGACATGTATTCGAGTGTAATGGGTTTAAAGTGACTCCTATGGCTGTCTGGATGTGACCAGGTGATCGGATAGGTGGTGGTCCAGGAATTACATGTGCCCCCTACTCCAGATACTGGGGACCTTGTGCTAAAGACCAATCAGGAGGAATTTCTTCTTTGTGTAAGAGTCGTATCTGCTCCCGTGTCAATGAGAATTTTAAATTTTTTACCAGCATTAAAATGGGTGAGACGGTGCTTAAACCCCTCAATAGGTGTGGTCCAAAGGCTGTAGTATGCGTACTCCCTTGTAGCAGGGCTGGGATTTGCAACCCTGCTAGTTTAGTTGTTGATTTTGAGCAGCTGTCTTTTTTCGTGGCCCCTGCAATTGTTGCGAAGACAGAGGTGGGAGAAGAGTGCCATCTTTGTGATACTTAGAATGGCAATCTCTTTTCCAATGGTACAACTTTTGACATTGAGGGCAGGGTGTAGCTGGGCATGTTTGTAAACTAGCCTGGATTCCCAGGGGCAGAAGGCTAGTCTGAATGATTACAGGACAGTCACCTTTTATATGTCCTTGTTGACATCTGGAGCACCACTGTGGTGCCTGTGTTAAAGGTGTCACTGCTGCCATAAAAGCCTCAGTTATCTGAGATACCATAGTTTCTGTCTGGTGCCCACGTGTGCCAATGTCTTTGGTGGCAATAATCCAGTCATCAAAGGATTTTTTTCTAATAGGGGCAATGGTCTCCTGATATAACTTTTGGCATCTTTCAAAAATGAGTTCTTTAGTCATTCAGACTAGGGCCTCAGGAGGAGCAGTTTTTGGAGCCACTGCCTGAATAACTCTTTGACAGAAATCTGGAAAGGTCTCAATAGGTTTTTGGATCAGCTTACTCAATGGTATGAGGCCTTGTTGGATAGGCATTTTTTGCCAAACCTTCAGCGCACATATGTGAACCTAGTCAAAATCTGGGTGACGCATATCTGCTTGGTGAGCCACGTTAGCATAAATAGCTGTCCCTTTAAAGACTTCTGCCATTACTAGGATTTGGAGTTTGGCCATGGTGTTGCAACTTGCTCTCAACTCTCACTCTTCATAACATATCACTTTAAATACAAGGAAAGCAAAAGGTTTTAAGAAATCTTGGGCAAAATCTATCCAGTCTTTGGGGCAGTTTATATCGGCTGAAAATCTGTCTAGAAGCTGTAAGGCATAAGGCCGGTGTTCGGTTATAGCAGACCGGAGGTCTTTCCATAACTTAGGTGAAACAGGTTGCCAACCAGACAGGAACTGGGGCGTGGGTCGGCCAACTACCATAGAAAAGGCCTTAGCAGATGTGGGATAGACACCTTGTAAAAAAAAATCGGATGTTGTGTTATCATCCTCTGCATCAATGATTTGTAAGAAAGGCACCGGCAGAGGAGAAGCAGGAGAAAGGGTAAGTATGAAAGGGTTAACAGAGTCAGCAGGGGAGGAGGTGTGTACATAAGCTGCAGGGGAATAGAGTGGCCTGCTTAATGTTGGCTGCCATTTTGAGAATGAGTCATCAGAAGGGGCAGGGTCTTGGAGAGGAAGTGAGGGCTAGAGTTGGAGCCCAGGCTCAGGTGAGGAAACCTGAAGAGAGGGAAAAGCATTGTCACTGTATTGGCTGTGAAGAGAAGGATAATTCTCTGTCCCTGTGCTGTGCTGCAGAGTGCACCCTCATGGGCTCTGGCCCGCATATGGACACAGGAGCCTGTGCACTCAGGACGAGAAGGGTGTGGGGCAAGCGTGTAGGACCCTGTGTGCTGGGCTGGAGAAAGGTCTCAGGTAGGCACGCCTGAGCCCCTGCGTTGGGTGGGACAATGGTCTCCTGCCATGCTCCTGGAAGGAGAAGGATCTGGAGCTGCCTACCCTGCGGGAGAAAGTTCCCAGACTAGTTCCTTGGCTGCCTGCCAGGCAGGAGAAAGATCCCAGGCCGCTTGTGAGCCCGGGAACTTGGTAGGGATAAGGTTAAAATCACCTTCTGAAGAGTTACGTGCACTGTTTTTATCTTTATCAGAGACTAAACACAAGCTAGCGTTGTAAGCTTCAGAAGTCTTAGCTGAGTGAGGGTCAAGGCATTGTATAATAGCAGCAGGAAAAAAGACAGAAATCTAAGGGTAGGCGGAGGTCACCACACTGTCCAGCATGTTTTGCATTACGGGATGCATGTTCCCAAATCTGTGCATCAAGAAGATTGGCCTCAGGTAGCCAAGGATTAACTCGGGTAATCCACCCCTAGAATTCTCATAGGTTGGACCGAGAGACTTTTAGTCCTCTAGCTTTAAGCAGAGTCCATAAAAGGGCAGCCTGTGTGGGCCGATCATGAGAAGGCAAATTCCCCATTTAAAAAAAAATGAGATCACTCACCCACGTCCCTAGTCTATACCCCGTCTTCTTAGAGAACCATGTTTGGGTCGAAGTTGTTGCTTTTGTGAAGTATGGTGTGAGGCTTCCTGGCCAGGGAGGGTGGTGTGTAGAGTCACAGTGCAGATCCTGGAGAAGTTTTCTGGGAAAAGAATGGTGGGGGAGACAGAGGGGGAGGATATACTGTAGGCTTAGTGCACAATCTATTCTCAACATTGCCCAGATTTAATCACTGTAAAAAATAGTAACAAAAGAAATCTCTAGGATAGCAGCAAACTCATTCCACTGTATGCACCACCAACTTCAGCATAAAATAAACAAAACCAAAATGCAATAAAAATGTAAGACGCTACCATTCAAAACTCCCAGTTCCCTCAAATGCAACCCAGGAATGAATGCGATGAACAATAGCAAAAGAAACACTCCTGAATCAAATGAAAGGGTAACGAAGAACATCAGAAAAAAAATTAAAGAAAGACTAGGTGTAACATCAGAAGGTATGACTAAACAGTGATAACGAAAATAATCAAGGTGATTTCAGAACACAATCATGTAAAGCTCATTTGAGATAAAGAAAGCAATAGCATAAAATAACAGCTGAGTTAAAAACCACAGTGAATGAAAAGTTTTAATAATTCAGGAAATTCAAAATTGTATAGAAGTGATGAGCATACGCAACAACTCAACTTAATAAACAATTGAAGAGTCAGATGATAAGCAAAAAGTACTTAAACGAAGGTGAAAGCCACAAGAAAACATGAGAAATGGAACCAACGTCTCCGTGAAGATACAATGTAGATTAATCTGACAGTAATGTGAATTCCTGAAAAAATGAAGACACTATAAATGGCATAAAACATACTGAGCAGAATAATACAGACAACTTCTGATAAATGGTAAAGAAATTATCTTACAGATTTTCCACAATAATCAACAAATTTATTAGCATAGTACAGTGCAAAATAATCATACAAAAGTCAATAACACTCCTGTACACTAATAACAAACTCATTGAAATAGAAATTAGGATAGCAAAATTTTCACAATAGCATCACAAAAACTAAATCCTTAGGAGTGAACCCAAACAAGTGAAAGAAAACCTCTACAATGAGTATTATAGGCCCCTGAAGATCCAGCTGAAGAGAATATCACAAAATGCAAAGACAGGACCTTTTCTTGAAGAGGCACAAACAACACAGTCCACCTGGCTTCCCTTTCAAAACTTTTATAGAAATTTCATACAAAACCTAGCCAAATATTAATCACATTCTTCAAAGAATAGGGGGAAAATCCTAACATTCATATGGAAGCAGAAGAGACCCAGTAGAGCTACAGCAATTCTGGGCAGCAGAGCAAGGGAAGGGCAGCAGAGCAAGTCAGGGGCATCACAAATCCAGACTTGACGTTATACTACAAAGCTACATGGATGAGAGCACCATGCTATCGGCAAAAGATCAGACTTGTAATTCAAAGAATAGAACAGAGCGTGCAAACCAACTCTGTGCAACACAAAGTCCTTTTTTTTTTTTTTTTTTACAAGAGAAAAGAGTTCTTCTGGAAGGAAATAAAATAGCAGTGTCTCTGGCAAATTGTAAATCCAGAAACAGATCATATAAATACCAAAGCTTGAAATTGGTATAGTATCACTCACTCACCAAGAACTAAAGTAAAATCAAAATGAATAAAAAATTTGAATAATAAAATAAAAGCACAATCTGCTAGAAAACAAATTAAGTAAATTTCAAAAAAACATGTGGGTAGACAATAACTTTTGAAAAGACCATCAGTGGCTTAAGAAATGGTAACAAGGAGCAATAAAAGGGAAGAAACTAAAAAGTTTCTTCACAGCAAAAGAAACCATCAACAGACTGAACACAAAATCACAGTATTGCAAAAACTCATTGTTAGCTGTTCCTTCTCTGACAAATCACTCATATCAAGAATAAATAAATGATCAAAAAATTAGGCCTCACAACTTAAATGTCCTGATTGATAAAAGACTATCTAAATGAAGAGATAATTGTCAGATGAAGAAATAGCAAAAAACGACACTACCTGAGAACTCAGCATGGTGGGAAGTGGAAGGGCAGGTAACTGGGCCTCTTCTACATGGTGGGGAGATCACTGGTCTGCAGAGTACTTCTGCAGTTTTCCCAGATTTCAACTCTATACCAGGACTTACCTGTGCTCAGGCCCTCTCTCTTCTTCCACCTGAAGCAAGGCCCTGGAAACAAAGCTCAGACTCTACATGCAGTTCCCACCGGGGAGGAAGGTGGCGCTGTCCAGAAACTTCTGCACCACGTGGCGCAAGGCAGAATATGGAGCCCATTCTGGAATGTTCTGAAAACCTCTTTCTCTCCTGGGGCTGAGCGAGTGTGTGTTGGTCCCACATCTCCCGGAAACCAAGCCCTATGCTTAAAGCACGTACCTCAGAACACATTCCCGCACCACATGCTGGGTGTTCAGAGCCCAAAGGGGGTCTGACTGAGGGAATTTGTTCTCTCCATTCAGAGAAGAACTAGATTTGGGGATTTTCACTCAGCGGTGGGACTGATTCCACATTCCCATTAGTCTGTCACCTTGAACACTACCTGATGCCACACACATAATTCTCCTCACTGAAGAGGGCAACTCAGAACCAAACCTCAGTAGCTCCGACCTGAAGCTTTTGCCCCTGCTTCTGTGGCCGCAGTCTCAGGAACCCACAGGCAACACGCCCAGGGTCTCCCAGGGCTGACAGCAGGAGCGGGGCGGTACTTCTCAAGGTCACTTCCTTGCTTGTTCTCATTAGGGGTTCAGGTTCTTGTTTCTGGGAAGAACTCGAAACCACCTTCCACCAAAGAAATGAGAGATCCATTCTGTTCCCCACCAAGAAAGGCTCTACCTCCCAAGGTTCACAGAGCTGAAATACATCGTAACAAATCAGTCCCCTTGAGCTTCTGGGCTCAGAGAAGGGTAACTCTGGTTATTTGCTGACCCGCCCTCTAGGGCAGGGCTTCTTCACTTTCTTGTCTCTTCTAGTCTAGAAACCTGAGCAGCCATGATTTTCTCTGCTCCCCTTCCCTGAAGCTGAACTCAGAAAAGGGACCTCCCGTGGCTCTCATCGGACTACTCTAAATTCTGTAGAAGTCACGATGGGGAGTGTGTTATCAGGAGCAGATATATTCTCTAGGTCCTCT
>PVIR01044853.1:0-12031 GCA_004026965.1 Petromus typicus
GCCCCTCCCCCTCTGGGGAGAGGGTAGAAGGGACAGATCGCTCCCTAGGTCTCTGTTTTTTCTTTGGCTTTAATCAATGTTTGCTTCTTATCTCTTCAATCTAGGTTTCTCTGCTGTCCTTTCTTTCCCCACAACTGGCGTTTTCAGGTTTAAGAACAATTTCTATGGAGGCGGTGGTCTCCAGCTTTTACCATTCCACCATCTTCCCAGAATCCCCTCCACCTGAAGTATTCTAATAAGCTAAAATACCAGCTGTGTGACCATAGAATGGACTGGTATGCTAAAAAAAAGACGTAAACAAATCAAGTGATTATAAATATCTCAGTAGCACTCTGAAAAGAAAAACATATAGTTACCACAATTCATTCCAATAATCAAAGGTGTCATTGACTACACAAGTGGAGGTTTTAAAATTAGCAAATCGTTTGTCAAAACCTAAAATTTCTGATCACCATCTGCTATGAAGATAACTTCCTTCTCATAAAGCCAATACCTGAGTTGGAATCACTATATATAGCAAATTTAACGACATCCCCCAAAATATAATAATATGAATAGGAGGGGTCTGAATTAGCATCTTGAGATCTTTTTACTCTTTGGGTTCAAATGCATCTGTACATCATGATCAATTTTTAGGTAAAGGTCCTACAACAGAAATATTTTCCATATATTTTGGTGTGTGTATTTTTGTTCTTCTGTTTGTTTTTTAGAGGCAGTTTCTTCTACCTGCGTGATGGAATAATAGCATCTACATATATCATCCTGCAATGATTGTTGCAGATATCGGGAAACAGCTATTGCAGGACTGCTTGAAAGAAAAGGAAAATATTATGGGAAACTTTGACACCCTCTGTCATTATTTTTAAGGTATTTTAGATTAAAAAAGTTGGGGTGTGTGTGGGTGTGACTCTCTCTCTCCCTGTGTGTGTGTGTGTATGTGTGTGTGTGAAGAGTGAGCTTGTTTAAATAGCACATTTTCATTGACTCTAGATGAAAGAAATTGGAGTTAGTGGCACTGAGGTAATTGAAAAAACCAGTAAAATCTCAGACATGTAATAGCCTGAAGCACAAAAGAGTTCCAAAGATCTATATGAGGATCTTTGTTGAAGTTTAAACATCTGCTCCATGTAAATGTATTCACATATAGATTAACACTCATTGAAGTTAAGCAAAGAGTCTGGAGCTTGCTGAAAACAAAGATAGCATGACTGAATTGAAAAGCAAGATTTGTCCAGATAGCCATTAGATTGCTATTTCTTTGCATAGAGTGGATCTCAGAGCTGCCATGGTATTTGTAGAAGTGGGGAGCCACATCAGGCACCCAGAATGCAGCAGTGGTGCCATGACAATAAGTTATAAATGATGAGCTGAACTTTCCCGAGAGCAAGGCCACCACAAACTCACCCCCAAAGGAATCACATGTAACTCCTGAAAGATCAGACTGAACCATGAGGAATTTTAGCCAAAGTCTAAGGTTCCAAACAACAAAAATTGATGCCAGTAGAGAGTTGCCTCCCATTCTTTCCTGAATCCTTTGGTCCCTGCATCTCTAGAGTAGCAGAATTCTGTCCTCTTTTTTTGGGACACTGTGTCCAAATACACAAATTCCATTTAAAGTTGGGTTTCTAATGTGAAGGAGAATGCTCATGGTATCCTCAGCAGGAAAGAGGAAGGCACCCAGACCAATGTATGTGCATGCCTCAGACACCAATATTTTATCTCTATAGTTAGAGAACTTTATCTGCACATATGCGAGACTTACATAGTGAGAGTCTTTATCAAAATTAAAACGGTGAAAAATTAGATTGGCAATGTAGCAAATTGTGAAGGCCTTGAGTACAATTCCTAGATCTGGCAAAAAGAAAAAGTGCCTATTAGATCCCAGATCAGATAACTCTAATGAAGTGCAATCAGAAGTGCTTTCCAGTGAAGCTCAAGTGAAGGCTGAGGAGTGGTATGGGAGGCCTTTCCAATCTGTCCATGTGTTAAGTAGAATCTGTCCACCCTTGTTTGAGAACGTGTTCACATAATTATCTTAAAGCTATGTGTGGGTATTTCCCTGGACACGTGGGAAAATGTCACACAAAGGTAACTTAGATATTTCATCTCACTTTTGTGCTAAGTAGATCCTAGGAATGCTAAGGAACTGAGGTCCTTGGTTGCAGGTTACTGCTGGGCCTACAAGCCTCTGGTTTCTAACTAGGACCCAAACACGCATGCTTAACCCTCCAGACAACTGCTTGAAACCCAAGAGACTGCTTTCCATTCATGTTCAGTCTGTAGACAGACTCATTGGTTCACCTCCTTTCATGAAAATTTGAACTTCTCTCTAATTCTATTTACAATTGTCCCATCATTCTACATAACACATTCCATACCCTAGGCCAATGATAGCAAAAATTGCAGAGCTATCAATAATATAAACAGCCCACTTCAGCACAGATACCATAGGTGCGATACCACTTCCCAAAGTCTCCATTCTTGAAAAATTCTGCTATAATTATCTTGTCTGCCACCTCATGTAAGCTTCTCCCTTCCAATTGCATTTGGAAGGCTGTTGTATAACCAATGCTTATATCTGTCTGTAATCCAATATTAAGTAACTCAAAGTTTTTTGTTTCTAGTTTACTATCTGACCCCAGTAGTTTGTGAACTTAGCTGAATAAATTCCACTTGATTGATTTTGGTATCTTCTTACCACCTTTCTCTCCATTTCTAGCTCCCGTTTCTTCCTTTTCTTCTGTTTAGATTCTTCTATTGCATACACTTTCAAAACAGGTACATCTTCTGTTAACTGAACACATCTCACATATTGCCACCCTTGGTTGGATTACAGCTTGCTTCCTATACAGTTCAAAACATAGCTAAGATGACTGATTTCCTTTTAAGCTTATGATCATGACTCAAAAACATTAAGGTTTGAAGAGTGAACTCATAAGGCTTTTTAGAAAACAATCTCATTTCTTTTCATCTGGGTAGCTATTTCACAGGCCCACTAAATATTACCCTCACCTACCTCACTCATTTCCCCCTCTATATTCTTCCTCCTAACTTATTCTACTTTGTTTCCCCCAATAATATCTAATGTCCCAATAATATGGTTGTTTTATCATCTTTTTCTCTCCATGTGATTTTCTAAATCGTTTATATGTTTCTTTCTCTATACATCTCCATAATATTCTACTACTTGCTTTCTTTTTATTTCTGTTCCACAGGTTGCAAGCTATAATGTGAGTTCCAAGGCAGCAAGAGAATTATCTATTTTGTTTAGTATCCTGCATAAAATGTTAATATAAAAATGTTGTATAAATTTGGTGGGTAAATGCTCTTTTTTAATGAGTAAAAAAATAAAACTGTTAGTGTATTTGAGACATCTTTGGATGTAGGGAAGAGATTTTTAAATTACCTTACCTAAAGATTCTATGTAAATGGACAAGTTTTGAATGCCATAACATTCTCTATCCAGGTAGGCTAGAGTTAATTTTATTACTAAATATCAGGTAAAAATTATTACTTGACTAATAACATAGTCTCTTATACATGAAAGCGTTTATCTAGAAGTCTGCTTTTTTCAGAGTGTGGAAGCCCATGTGTTTCAAAGACAGTAAATAGTGTATTTACTGAAAATATCATCTATAACACTTTGGGAAAATAAAATGTACCCATCTCATTTTCTCCAACATGACCCCACAGTATGCCACAAGCTCACTTATGGTTCTAGGAAATAAGGTCACGTGAGTATATGTGTTCTGACAGAGCCCGGATGAATTACAGAGATTTTTGAAACAGTTTTCCCAATGAGTGATTCTGCCAAAGTATATGTGAAATTTAATCACATAATCTCTGGGGTCAATTCTCAGGAAATTATCCTTTCATCTTAATTACTGTATAGAATAAACAACTATTTTCTTACCTAAGAGAAGAGTGGAGATGAACAGAAGCAGGAAGTAACTGCTTTTATAATTCTCCCCAAACAACAGGTGCAATTTAATTACACTGGGCACATCAAGGGGCAAATAAATAACCATGTTACAATGGGAAGAATTATAGAAGCAATTTTCTTTGGCCAGTGATGCTAACTTCCTTGTCAACAAAAGTTTTCATTGTTTAATGTGGCACCCACAGTGAACAATCTTATGGTCTAATTATTTATCTGTAGCTAAGTAAGATTTTGACTAGATATTAAAATGATTTATTCCCCTGAAAGCCTCTTATTTCCTGAGTTCATTTCTAACCAAACAGCAAATAAGCCATCGATAAGCCAAGAGAAATGTATTTATTTTTCATTATATGTGAGTAAATTAATTTTGTAAAAATTAATTACAAATTGAACATATGGATGAGTGTTGCAGTTTTAGTGGTTCCAAAGACAAGATTTTCGGTATCTGTGACCCATAGTTTAAGACAAGTCAATTATTCTCTGTGCTTCAGCTCTTCTCACACATAGAATAGATCTAACAGGAAGGATGTTTTGCAGCAGATCTTGCCTACTGGCTTCTTTTTTAGTGCCTTGCATTTACTATTCATTCCAATCAAATTATGATGTCTTCATTCTTCCCCACCCACTAATGTAGCTCCTGAGGTACTGAGGTCTCATACTGTCATATCCAAAGATCCCTCTAAGTCTGGCCTCTCATGAGATGGTCTAATTACTTGGCACCTTAATCTTTTTGTAGTCACGAAGTCATTTCTCTTAGATTATCTGAAAACAATGCCTTCTATTTTTCTCTGCTTCCATAAAAACTCTTGCCACTTTTTACAGGGAAGCCATTCTTAGTGTTTCTTGATCTTTTTTTTTTTTTTTCATTTTACTCAACTCTTTTGCCTTAAGTAAAAACTCTTGATGTTAAATATTCAATAGGATTCTAATGCTTTTATCTCTAGCCTTAACCTTTCCCTTAGTTAATCCAGATATACTTGAGACCTTAATGTAATGACATCTCCCTAATTTCAGGTTATTTTTCTTCCCTATGCCACAAAGATTACAAAGTGAGTCTTCAGTATTTTCTGAAATCCTCACCGTGAACATAGCCTCTGTCATACATGTAATATTTACCTTTTGTTGAACATGAATGATGATCAAGAGATTATGTATTATAGATTATCTCATTTAATCATTGCAATTACTCCAGATTAAACATTAGAAGAAGAGGGCAAAGTTAAAACCATTAAGTATAGTTTCATAGCTGTCTGATAGAAGGGCTGAAATTGCAGCCTAATTGTAGGTATTGGTTTAGTTTCAGAAAAACATCATCCAGTATGTTGGATCAATAAGGGTTTCTTTCATTTGAAATCTGAGTGGATGGTTATTTAAAATCATAATCATGTAGCTTATGTTTTATATATTTCAGTAGAATTAGTAGAGAAAATGTAAGTCAATTAGAATTTATTTTCAAAAAATAATCTTATTTATTAAGATTTAGAAAGACTAACCATATCTCACCTGGCTTGTGGAAAGAAAATACAGCTGATTTGCTTTCCAAAGTACAAATCCATTTTTCAGTGCACATATCAAATGGGGCATGATGTATTTTGATCCCAATGGTATTTGACAGAGGCTCCTGCATTACCCTCCTTGGAAAACTGGCCTTCAGTGGTTAGTAGCCATGGGTAGAGCAGGTGTGGACTAGCAAATGACAGCCCCAAATTTAGCTGTACAGCCAAGGATGAAAGCTAGATGATGCTGGTACTCTGTACCTTTAATACTGAAGCAACATCACTTGGCACTTACCTGGGGCCTTAGCTAGAAGTGTTATTTTATTCAGAATTTCTACTTATGTGGCATCGTTCTTATTAGACACCAAGAATCTCTTTCTTTCTAGGATAAAGTTATAGCAATCCTATATAAAAATATCATTGCAACCATCTGCTTTAAATATATTTAATGCATTCCATGCAATATAACCTGTTTTTTCCAAGTGTGTTTATAATATAATACTATGTAATACCTGGTAATCAGGAATAAAATCCTTGTGTGTGTGTGTGTGTATATATATATATATATATATATATATATATATATATATATATATATATATATGCAAGTTCAATAGTGTGCAAAAATGCCACATGTAATTAATATTTAGCATATATTTCCCTTTCAAAGTAATGTTTTATAAATTTATTTCATAAGTAAGATTGTGGATTACTAGCATTTGTTGATGGCTGAACTAGAACCAAACATCTTTCTATACATTTTATAAGAATCAAACTATTTAATTCTTATACCAACCTCAATTTTCCCCTAACTCAATATTCCCTAAAAAATAGAGACAAGGTAGATAATTTGCTCCTAAAGTTAACATTTACCTGCTGTACATCTAGCTCCAAAGCCAACATTTTAAATTTTCTATAAATCATTTTTCACAGAAAAAAACAAGAAGTACAGAATGTATTCATAATAATTCCTATTAGACATGTTAAAATATCATTATAACATATTTAAAGTTAGGATTAGCTAATGTGGAGTTTGATCAAAGACTTTCAAAATGTAGGAATAAACTAAATATGTTACTGATAGACAAGTCTTCAACTCTGACTTTGAAGACAAAGAGGAAAAAACAAAACAAAACAAACAAACAAAAACCCAACCTGATTCAAAAGCAGGTTTGACCCAAATCCTAGAGCTAGAATATAAGTAAGAGATGTTATCAACATTGCACCAAGTAAAAACTTTGGGAATAGGCCAAGAAACATACGCATTTATCTAAATTTGATATTTTCCAATATTACATTCAGTGCCTCATAAGATAACTTTCCCCCAATGTATGTAGAGATGGTTAAAGTTTTTCTTAGGGCACAATTGTTCACAAAATGCTCAGAGTCCCAGAGAAAATGGGTTGATATTGAAATATTCAGTCTATTAGCATCTTAGGTATTGAGATGAAAACAATATCGATTTTCTTTAAATGCCTCCAAATACCATATCTATTAATCAACTCTGTTTAAAAGGTGGTTGAGACTGTGAATAGATTTTCTTCAGACAAAAATAGGTAAAGTAAAGAAACCAGAAATTAAAATGAGTTAGCAGCTTGATTTGTTTTATTTTATAATACGTTCTTCCTTTTTCCACTTTTCACAGTTTACTTTTTCTACTTCATAGGAATATATTTTGTTGGAGATCTATTTAGTTTTTCTTCCTTAACTTTGCGGAGCATAGCGACTTAGAATTTCATTATAGTTCTAATTCTTAATTAAAATTTAATCCTAAAGAGAAAAAAGGAAGCTGGGTTGCAGTTAGTATTTTATTCTTTCAGTATCGCCTTTATTCTTCACATATAAAATCCTGATTGTATTATATTACCTCATTGGCCATGTGCATTTTAATTAGCACTCATTATAGTCACCTGAAGAAAATTACCAAGCTAATTCAACATTTATTTCTTAGGTTGCTTCATCAGTTTCTTTTTCTCTCAATATTTTTGTCAAAAAAATATCTTTTAAAAGTAGATTCTTTTCCTTTTAAAAATGCTGTGTGTGTGAATTACCGTGGACATAAATGTTCCAGAGCTCTTGAGCTTCTAAGTGTTTTCATGCTCCTGCATTTTATTATTACTTGTCTCGTGGCATTTCATTCTTAGATCTTCTGAATGACCTCAATGTGAGAGGGCGCCATTTCTGTGTCAAATGCCAAATCAAGATAAAAAGAGTGATTGCTGGGAAGAAGAAACACAATCAGTGGCATTTTCTAAGGGCAGGTGTAATTTGATTCTCATTGAAGAACTCACAGTATTTTCTTGATTAAAATGATGATTTTTAAATGAAGATTCTGTTCATAGCTCAGTAACTGTCCCCAGTCTACCTGGATGTGGTACTTACATAATGTACTAAACATTTTTTTTCTTTTGAAATGTTATTTTAGTCTCAAGAGAGAAAATAGTGTTGGAGATATAATTAAATTTGATTGAATAAAATTTGGTTAAAATATTTTATATCAAAAAAAATCAAGTTAGCCTATTTGTCTAAGGTACAAAGTTCAAATTCTAAATATATAGTTCAAGAAATGAAATAAACTTGGAATGAGTTTACACATGATTATGTTATATTGGCACCTATAACATGTGCCATTGGAGACAATGGATAACAGGCCCATTGTTAGGTAGGTTCCATCTCCAGTGTGTGGTGAATGAATTCAATCATTTTGCAGTTAGTGTTCTATCCTCTATGTTAGTGGACCTGAAAATTCATCCCATTGAAAGGCAATATTCCCTTCTTCCTCTAGTGAGTGACTATGAGCTGTCTGGGGTGTTTCCTTTATATACTGACACATAATGACATGATTTTTGTATATGATTCAAAATATGTGGAAAGGGCCAATTACTAGAATTGTGCTTGAAGTGAAAAGATGTATTCAGGAAGAGACCGGGGTTTGAAGTTCAAAGAAGTGCTAGTAACAAAGGCCTATGCTCCTCAACTTGAATGTTAAATAAGCTGAAATAAATTTTGAAAGGTTCAGAATTCTTCTGTTTCAGCATGAGTCATTCAAGAAGGTAAAATTAGGAAAAGAGACAAAACTTGGAGGATTTCATTAGCTTTCAAACTTTACAGTTCTGAAATAGAAAAGATCAGTCAATTTTGTCTTAATTCCAGCTACATAAACAAATTTATTCCAATATAACTAATACATTGGAGACCAAGTTGAGTATGAGAAAAATTTCATACAGCCCAGTGGATGACTTCATCTGTAAGAAACACTACGCTAGCTAGATATGTGCACCAGTGGGCCCCAGTGAGACAGAGACATATAAAATACATGTATGTGCACTCAGACATCTACCAGCTACCCCAGCTCACTGCAGGAGCGGAGCCACACCCATCCACATCTCATATTAGAAATTTCCATTTGGTTTCAGACTTCATTTTTAAAGCATCATAAAAATTCATAAATTAACCTTGGAAACTACCACTTTTAGTTTTCAGTAGGTAACATATGTCTTCAACAGTTTAATATGCAAACAGTACACAAATATTTTTAACATTATTTTATATTTTATGTATTTTTCTGAATATTATATTCTTACTCACATTTCCTTTTATACTCTGGAAATTTTCACTATTGATTTGTGGTTAAAAGAGAAATCTTTAGGAATGCACTGAATTTTATTTATTTATTTTTAGGCTTGTTGAAACAGGGTCTCACTTTGTGGTTCAGGCTGGCCCTGAGCTCAGCCTCCAACTCACATCACAGCAATCCTCCTGCCTCTGCTTCCTGAATGCTGGGATTACAGGTGTGAGCCACAACGCCCGGCACTGTGGTATGTGGTACTGATTGCTGCTGGGCGTGAGTCTTCACACCCAGTATGGTATGTGGTTAACGGGGAATCCAACATGGGCACTTGCGCTTGCCAGACAGCTGCCAGAACCACTGAGCTAACTCCCCGGCCGATGTACTGAATTTTAAAGCATAACTGTATTTTATATTAAGGATATCAGTTAACATAGGAAAACTTTTAGTATGTATCAATTATAGAGAATAATATGTTCATAGGGGCATTTTCCTACATGCCAACTATTTGTCTTATTTGGTAAATTAAAGTATAGATAAATAAACAACAAAATAATTAAAATAAATCTCGCTGGATAATTCATCCAATTTCATTTTTTGAATATTGAGGAAAATTGGGAAATGTGTTTAGAAAAACTATTATAAAATATATTATTGTCTAGAAAAATACTCAAAAGAATTAAAAGATTCATATCACAGTGACATATGTACACCCATGTTTATAGCAGGTCAATTTGTGATTGCTAAATCTGGGAAACAACCAACATGTCCATCAACAGGAGACTGGATAAAGAAGATGTGGTTCTTTCATAGAATGGAGTATTATTCTGCCATTAAAAATGATAAAATTGGCTTACTGGCCTCTAGGCCCAGGCCGGAAGAGAACCCAGGGAATGAGGTTAGCAGCGGGTGGCTGAGGAAAAGGTGAATGTGCCACCGAATCTGCGCTGGGGTTGGAGCTTACTGGCCTCCAGGCCCACACTGGAAGAATGCCCAGGGACTGAGTTTAGCAGCAGGCAGCTCGGGAAACGGCGACTGTGGCACCGAGTCTGTGTCACCGAATCTGCACCAGGGTTGGAGCTTACTGGCCTCCAGGACCATGCTGGAAGAGTGCCCAGGGATTGAGTTTAGCAGCGGGCAGCTCGGGAAATGGCGACTGCGGCACCAAGTCTGCCTGACCGAATATGCGCCGGGTTTAGAGTTTACTGGCCTCCAGGCCCATACCGGAAGAGCACCCAAGGACTGAGGTTAGAAGCGGGTGGCTCAGGAAATAGCGAATGTGCCACCAAATCTGCGCCAGGGTTGGAGCTTACTGGCCTCTAGCCCACACTGGAAGAGTGCCCAGAGACTGAGTTTAGCAGCGGGTGGCTCGGGAAATGGTGACCGCATCACCGAACGTGTGTCACCTAATCTACACCATGGTTGGAGCTTGCTGGCTTCCAGGCCTACGCTGGAAGAGTGCCAAGGGACTGAGGTTAGCAGGTCAGAGTCTGACTTTCTCCACAGCAACTGCACAAGCACATTCAGTCAGCTTGTATTGGTTAGTAGGTGGGCCTGTTGGAACAACAGCCCCTAACATTGCAACTGCACAGGACCTACAGCCTACTGGCCTTCAGGCCGACTGCACAAGTGAGCCCAGAGACTCTGTATTGGTGAGCAGGCGGGCCCATTGGAACCTCAGGAAGTGCCATTGTAGCAGTTCAGGAGCCACAGTCTTCCTGCCTATAAAGCAGACAGGAGAAGGTGTTCTGACTGCATTGATTGAGTGCCTCATATGGTGTACCAGAACTACAGGTTTTTCTTTAGATCCCAATAAAGACTGCAAAGAACAACTCAGGAAACACTGCTATTTTAAGGTTCCTAACTATTAGGAGGAAAGTGACTTGCAACAAACAGCGCCAGAAAACAGGGCCGGTCAGAGATGAGGAAACACTCAAAGTCTCAGATACAAAGATCCTCACCTCCAGGTAACACAGTGGAAAGGGAAATAGAGAAGTTTGAAGCCCAGTCTCCAGGGTCCTCGGAAATGGTAACCAAAGCAAATCCAGTAAAATGGAAATAAGAACTGATCTCTGAGATGAAAGCAGAGATATTAGACACTGTCAACATGATGATTAATAAAGCTAAATAGGAAATCATGGAGTTGATAGAATCCAAGATAGCAAAAGCAATGGAACCTTTTAAACACCTACAAGCAGAAGTGCAGGAAATTAGGAAAGAAAATGAAAGTTTCCATAATAGAATGAATTTGGCAGAAGACCGAATTTCAGACCTAGAAGACAGGATCTCAACCAATGAAATGGAAAGGCATAATCTATGGAAAAAAATCAAGTGATAATGAAAAGTCAATCCAACAGCTCCTAGATGATTCAAAGAAGAATAACATAAGATTTCTTGGAGTCACTGAAGAAACCGGAGACAATGCTAAAGACATAAAAAAGCTATTCACAGAGATAATGGCAGAAAACCTCACAGAAAAAGGTAAAGAATTGGACATACAAATATATGAAGCATACAGAACGCCACATGCCCATGACAAGAAAAAATCTACACCTACGCATATCATCATAAAAGTCACAGATATCCAAAAAAAGAATGAAATACTGAAAGCAGCCAGAGAAAAGAAAACAGTTACATTCCTAGGGAAGCCTGTCAGGATCACAGCGGACTTCTCAACTCAAACACTCAATGCGAGAAGAGCCTGGAGTGAAGTCTTCCAAGCCCTAAAGGAAAACAACTTCCAACCCATACTCATGTATCCTGCAAAACTATACTTCAAAATTGATGGGTAAATAAGATACTTTCATGACAAAGAACATCTGAAAAATTTCACAAATATGAAACCTGTGCTCCAAAACATTTTAAAGAATATCTTGGAGAAAAATAAGGAAAGTTACAAATCCATGAGACCTAACCGAGTCAACCCATGGGAACAAACAAGAAACTGATGGGGAAAGGGCAGAAGTACAATAACACAGCCAAGAACAGGAAAACATGGCAGCACTCAATTTACCTATACCAGTCATA
>PVIR01044854.1:0-10997 GCA_004026965.1 Petromus typicus
TGACAGAAGATTTTTCTACTATACTGTAGAAACTAAGACTTAGAGAAGGTAAGGCCACTAAGAGACAGGATTAGAATTTTAACTTGGGCCTCTCAGATTCCAAAGTCTGTGGCAGTTTTTTTGGTGTTTTGTTTTATTTTGCTTTTTGCTATCCCATGCTGCCATAAACTGCCAAAGTCATTATACAAAGCCCCAACCGTGTCATTCAGAGATGAGTAGTGTTTTGTTTGGTTGGTTTTTTATTAATATTATTGTTTTGGTACCAGAGATCAAACTCAGAACTTCACACTTGCTAGGCAGGCACTATGCTGCTGAGCTAAATCCCCAGCCCCCAGAGGTAGCATTTTTACTCCAAGAAATCCAAAAGTTGCTAAATTTACTCTTCCTAATATTGAAAGCTTAAAAGTTGGACCTAAAAACTTGAAGTTAAACATGAAGCCATGTACTTCTGGCAAAAAGATACCTGGAATTTCTCTAGCCCCAGGGATGGCAAGAGAGTTTGTCACTGCAGGATCTCCACATCCAGGAGGCTTTAGTGTATGTTCACTGACCCACTACTGTCTCCCTCACAGCCAGAAAAACCCCAAGTTTAAAAGGCAGTGCAGCCACCCCATTGTCTACAAAATCAGTACAAGTCTCCTACAAAACAGCTAGTGGGAGAAACATTCTGCTTTGATCAATAAAGAATGTTTATCTCGTAGAACCACATAGTTTGGGCTATTTTCATGGGGATAGAGGTGATGTTGTAGTGAATGGAAAAATTCCCATTTAGTCTATAAACTCTGTATACAAATGCCCCACCATACACCTTAATTCACAAGTAATGAAGAGCTTTAGAGCAAAATCTGTCTGTAATATAATCTCAAAAACTTTAAAAAAAAGAAGCAAACAAACAAAGAATTCTTGGCAATGGGTTAAGATGATGAAGGCCAGATACTAGCCAGCTTACCAAAAACGTTATAACAAGAAACCCAACCAGTCACTATGCAGGGGCTGGTAATACATCCTGCTTTCCAACATCAGTCGTGTCATTCACCCAGATAAAAGAATAAAACTTCCATGTCACAGAGGAGTAAACTGAAGGGGACATGGGGAAAATTTTTAAGTTTCCTTAGGTTACATATTTGCAATTGAAGATAATAAAGTAAAACTACTAGAGAACCTATGAAATACTGAATTATTTTAAACTCAGAAATAAAATCTTTTCAGATTTTTAGTGTGAAACTTGAACTTACTCCCTTTTTATATAAAGTTTTATGAATGAAATGGTTGCATATTCTTTCTAATCCAGGCCTCTTAAGTCATGCTCCCTTTAAAATTCTTCATGACCACCAGTAAGAAACTACACAAATAGATAATTAAAATTTAACGTTATATAATCATTAAAAATTCATAACCCTGAAGGTTATAGTTAAAGAAATTCAACTCTTCCTCTTAAATAGAAATGCCTGCTAACAATGTAAGTGGCTTCAAAACCAACAAAATTTCTTATGCCAACAATTTCAAAATAATGATGAAATTCTGATTTACAGGATGTACATATCAGCGCACTGCTGCTAAGATAATGTGCATGTCATTAAAAGGGCATCTCACTAACGCAGGAACAGTACACAAAGGTGAAACTCTGGTTGGCAACCCGGAGCTGAGCTTGTAACAGAGAGGAGAAATCAAGACCAGTCTTTCCTGCCATCCAAAGCCCACTCCTAGAAACTAGAAAAACGTTGCAAACCTGCCAAGAACGCTTACCTAAATGCAGTCTCTTGTTTTTCCTTCATTAAATAAGTTCTGGTTCCTAAAACGAGAACAAGCTCTCTCTGTGTGGCTCATCTTCACCCTCCCACTGCAGGGTGCCTCCACACGCTGAGCTCTCACAGAGCACACACTTAGACGCTCTTTCTTCATGTACACAAGAATTCCCATGAGAGTTCAAGATAAAAGTCTGCTAATGGATTCCAAAGTTTTAATTTAAAATAATCTGAATTTAATGCAATTTTTAAGAGCCTTTATACTTAACTTTTAAGTAAATGTTTATAGCCCTACGGGAACTCCCATGTGCATCATCTTCAGATCCTTGGCACAGAGCTTTAAACAGACAGGCAGGGCATTCCTGTCCCATCTTATATGCGAAAAACTAATAGAAAAAGACTTAAATAACTGACTTAGAAAGTCTCTATTATTAAGAGTGAGTTGAAGGCTCCTGACACATACCCCAGTGCCCTTCCCCTCTATCACATCTCTCACCCATATGATCCTGTGTATGTGCAACAGGTTTCAACTGACAAACAGCAAGTGGACACATAAACAGCGACTACTCCCTTTGTTGCTCCAGGGTCTGAAGTTCTTTAGCCTCTTCCTCCAGCCCAGACTGGGTGTGTCTTATGGTGCCTGAAACGGTCCAGCATACATTCTGCCTAAAAGGGGTCTGGATCCCAGGCACAGTGAAGAAAACTGTTCTCATTCTTTCCCTCGATTCCCCTTTCAGCCCTATTTCCCCAACCTACTCTGCCACTATCCTGCATTTTTCTCTGTTCAAAGAGTGTGAAGGGCTAGGGATATAGCTCAGTGGTTCCGGCGCCTGTCTTCCAAGCGCAACGACCCAGGTTCGATCCCTGGTTAACCACATACCATACTGGGCGTGGAGACTCACACCCAGCAGCAACCAGTACCATATACCACAGTGCCGAGCGTGGTGGCTCACGCCTGTAATCCCAGCACTCAGGAGGCAGAGGCAGGAGGATTGCTGTGATGTGAGTTGGAGGCTGAGCACAGGGCCAGCCTGAACCACAAAAGCGAGACCCTGTCTCAAAAAAAAAAAAAGAGTTCAAAGTTAATTTAATAACCTCTAAATCCAGCAATATGTCAAAATGGGTTTTATTCAGCAAGTCTTATACATTTGAAAATATATTTTTAATTTTAATAAGTTTTTAAAGATTCTGTACCTTTGAAAGTGACAAACCTATAAATTAAGGAATATGTCATAAAAATTTTATGGTAATATACTAGGTTTTTGCATCATTCTATTTGTGTTATCATTCCTTGATTAAAATATTCAAACCTCCATATTCCTGGACACTATTATATTCTCAATCTACTCAGTTTTTGGTCCAGTTGGTCATGGCTGACCACTCGTTACATTTTGAATCTTTTCTCTGTCTTAATGTCCTTATCAGACATTGCCCTGGATTGTATGTAACTCCATTTCCCTTCCTCTGCTTTCTGGGTTGGCTCTCTGTTTCCCACCTGGAATTGTTGGTGCTCGTATGAACTGATCCTAGACTGTTTTCTTCTTAGTCACATTCTCCTTAACTAACTATGTCACTTCTGAGATTTAAACTTCTCTACTTGATTTCCAATACTGCATATCTGAACTAAATTTACCTTCTGTTTATCAACTACTATATTTGGATGTCTTAAAGAGCTTAAACTCAACAGAGAACATATAAAACCAATTAAAATTCTAGTCTCTAAAACATAGTCTATAGAGTAGCAATACGTTTCTTTTACTTCAAGGTCTCTAATATTTTTTTAAAGTTTTGTTGAGGCAAGATTGAATATGTTTGGGGATATATATATATATATATATATATATATATATATATATATTCTGAGAACATATATATTTTGGGGGAGTGTGTGTGTGTGTGTGTGTGTGTGTAGCCATAACCACAAAGATGACAAATATTTCATCGCTACAAAAATTTCTTTAGGTCTGTTTCTAATACATCCTTCCTTCAACACCCCTTCCCCGGCAATCATTAATCAACTTTCTGTCACTGCACATTAGTTTGCATTTTCTAGAATTTCACATGAATAGAACTATATGTCATATATCCTTTTATACCTGTCTTCTTTCACACACAAAAATGGTTTTGAGATTTGTGGGTCCTTCATTATGTGTATCCATAGTTCATTCATTTATATCGCTGAGTAGTATTCCACTGTGTCAATTTATTTATCATTCACCTGCTAATGGACTTTGAGGGTTTTTTTCCAGTTTATGAATTAAAAATAAAGCTTTGAACATTTACACACAGATATTTGTAGAAACATGGGATTGTCTGCCTTGGGTAAATACCTAGGAGGAGAACGGATCACATGTTAGGTTATAGTAAAGTTTTTCAGAAACTATCTACATATTTTCCAAATTAATTGTATCATTTTACATTTCTTTCAACAGATTATGAGATTTTTCAATTGCTCTACATCTTTACTAACCATTGGTACTTTCAATATTTGCTATTCGAAAAGTCTCTTGTAGTGTTTTCTGAGGATTTAGTTAGAAGTCTTTGATGAGTCAGGATGTAAAGTATCTTTACATGTACTTAGAAGCCAATTATGTGTCTTCTCTTGTAAAATGTTCAAATCTTTTGTCTATTTCCTTATTACAATTATTTGTATATTCTAAATGTGAGTCCTTTGTCCAATTATGTAAAAATATTTTCTCCTACTGTTTAATTTTTATGCATTTCATGGTATCTTTCAAAGAAATACAGTTCTAATTTCAATAAAACTCATGAATAATTTTTTCTTTGATGGCTCATCAATTTTGTGTTCCATCTAAGTAATCTTAGAGCACTAATGAATGTAAAGATTATAATATATGCTTTCTGCTTGAAATTATAGTTTTAGATTTTGCACTTAAGACAATACCTGTGTCATTAATATTTACATAAGATGTGGTATTTTAGTCAATCCAGCACAAGTTTGTAGAAAAGTCTTCTTTCTCCCATTGAATTTCCTTGGTAAATTTTCAAAAATCAGATGACTATAAATGTCAGGGTTTGCTTCTATACCCTTTATTCTGTTATACTCATCTGTATCCTTTCTTGTATACCAATCCCAAATTCCTTAAATTTCTGTAGTTTTACAGTAAAATTTGAAATCACATAAAATAAATTCTCTTTGTTCTCTTTTTAAATTACTGGGATTGTATTAAATACATAGCTAATATTTAAGCAGAATAAAATAAACTGAGTCTTCTAGATCAAGAACAGCATTGTATCTTTCTGTTTACTTAGATCTTTAATTTCACTCAGAAATATTTTGTAGTTTTTCATGTAGAGATCTTGGGCATCTTTATAAGAATGTTCATTAGATATTGGATAAGCACTGATGCTGTACAGGGAGCCTGGGCACCGTTCCACAGTGCGCCACCCCTGAGCTCTTGTGACCGGCACAGGAACAGGAGCCTGCAGACTCCATCTACTTGTCTGTCCACAGTATATGCTCCTGCTATTGTACTAGCAGGCTTCTGGCATGGGACTCTGGCCCGCCTTTCCACAGCACGTGTGAGAAGGAGCCTGAGGAGATTCAGTCTTCTTGTCTGTACACACTGACTTCTCCTGGGAGCAGCATGTGGGAAAGAGCCCCAGGGACTCCATCAACTTGTCTATGCATACTGAATAAGTGCAGCAGCTGTACTGGGACCTAGGCAGAGGTCTTCAGTGCATGAATCTGCCCTGTCCACCCCACCAAAACCACCCACTGGAAGAGTGAAGAAATCCTGTTGACTACCGCCATTGGTGGGTTGGTGAAATCAATCCCACCTATAGGACCCTGGACTCTTGCAGGGTTCAAGCCTGCAGGCATTCATTAAGCTCAGCGCAGGCATTACAACCAGCATCTACAGAGAGGACAATGATTGTCTCCCTGTGACTAGTCAGCTCCTAACTGCACGCTACTGACTGTACTATCTATCAGGGAACAGTATATCTATGCCATGAAGGGCCCTTTGGATAGTATTTTTGACTGTTTATTCATTGTTGCTGCTGCTGTTGTTGTTCTTTTTCTTTCTTTTTTTTAATTGTCTTTTCTTCTTACTTTCTCTACTTTCTTGTTGCTGGGTCTGTCTAATTTCAGATTTTTTCTTCTCTAAACTGCTCTTATTTTTAAAGGACAGGGGAAACGGCCTTCTGTTTCTACTGGATACCCTTATTTTTCTTTTGTTCCTTCATCTTCTCTTGTCCTCTGGTCAGTGTCAGTTCCCTGAAGTTAATGAATTTCAGTCCTCTCTACCATCTCTTCCTTCTGTACTATTATAGGAGGGTGAATAAAGTTTCCACTGGTCCTGTTGTTATTAGGCTGTTCTGCTTTGTATTTATTCCTTCTATCTCTTTCGTCCTCTAGCCTCTGTCAGTTTCCTGAGTTTTGTGTAATCTTTATATGACTTCTAACCCTATTTCTAATCTCTCCCTCTCCTTCTATCTCTCTAATCCCTCAACATCTTGGTGACTTTTTATTCCCAAAAGGTGATGCTGCTATATTGAAGAAC
The DNA here is from genome assembly GCA_004026965.1 of Petromus typicus. Classification (NCBI taxonomy): domain Eukaryota; kingdom Metazoa; phylum Chordata; class Mammalia; order Rodentia; family Petromuridae; genus Petromus; species Petromus typicus. Next base: position 6,272 of record PVIR01044854.1, read on the forward strand.
CTGTACGTTATAAACATATTTGTGGTTAGTTCCAAACCTGGGCAGAGGGTCACAGATCTAACTCAGGAGGTTAAAAGTATCTGAATAATGATTCCCAAGGTTTGACAATTTCTATACTGTTTTTGATACTGTTGATAATACTGATTGTATTATGTCCACAAAGATGATGTGACTATCCTGTTTAAGCACTTTTCATGGTGTGCCAGAACTGATATCACTTACGGGCCATTATAAACCCAAGGAAGACAACTAGGGAGTACCCATCTACTAATGGTTCCAAATATTAGGAAGACAGAGACTTTCAATAAACATTCCCTAGGCAATAGGCCAGGAATTAAACCAAAAACATCGGCAACAACAAAAAAATAGAAATGAAAAGAATTTCCAAAACCCAGATGCACAGACATCACTAAAGAGGAATGAGAAATAGAGAAAACTGAAATTCACTCATCAGGACTCTGAACCAGTGAAAAGAGAGAATCTAATAAAATGGAAATCAGACATAATCTTTCAGATAAAAACAGAGATAATGTTCCAAGTCGAAGATATGATTAAGAACAATAAAGAGATCAGGGAAATAATAGAATCTCAGATTATGAAAGCTATGGAATCTGTTAAATATCTTCAAACAGATTTCTAGGAGATGAAAACATCCAATGAAAGTTTACAAAATAGGATGAATGAATGTGAAGACCCCATATCAGACATAGAAGATAGGATTGCAGCCAGTGAACAGAAAAGGAATAATTTATGTAAAATAGCAAGGGACCATGTGAAAGCACTCCAACAGCTGCTAGCTAATGCAAAAGAGAATAACATAATACTGATTGAAGTCAGTGAAGAAATAGAAGACACAGCAAAAGATGTTTTAAAAACTGTTTAAATATGTAATGCCAGAAAACTTGACAGGAAAAGGAAGGATGTGGCATACACATAAGTGAGGCATATGGGATTCTTTAGTTCATACAGCATGTTTAAATAAATGCAAAGGAATTAAAATTATCCCTTATATGCTGTAAGCCCACAGTGCCATGAAATTGGAGATTAATACGAAAAGAAATTCCAGGAACTTCACACACAAATGGAAATTGAACAGCACTCTCCTGAGCAACCAATGGGTCGCAAAAAATTAGAGAACAAATTATGCACTTTCTACAATTAAATGATAATCCCAGTACAACATATAGGCCATGATCTACAAAGATCTATGTTTTGTCATATAGTAATCAAGATTTCAAAAACCCAACAAAAGAACAAAATATTGAAAACAAGTCAGAGAAAAGAAACAAATCACAGGGCTGGGGATATAGCTCAGTGGTTCCGGCGCCTGTCTTGCAAGTGCAAGGGCCCAGGTTCAATGCCCAGTAACCACATCATAATACTGGCCATGGAGACTCACCTCAGCAGCAATCAGTACCACATACCCACAGTGCCAGGAGTGGTGGCTCACACCTGTAATCCCAGCACTCGGGAGACAGAGGCAGGAGGATTGTTGTGATGTGAGTTTGAGGCTGAGTTCAGGGCCAGCCTGAACCACAAAGCGAGACCCTGTCTCAAAAAAACTTAAAAAAAAAAAAAAAGAAACAAATCACATACAAAGGAAAGTCCATCAGAATTACAGCAGACTTATCAATGCAAACACTCAAGTCAAGGAGAGCCTATTTTTAAGTATTTCAAGCCCTAAAAGAAAACAATTTACAACCTAGACTGATTCTGCAAAACTATCTTTCAAAATCGATGAGGAAATACCTCCATGACAAAGAACACCTAAGAAATTTCATGAATACAAAACCTGCACTATAAAATATTCAACACAATATCCTAGAATAACATAATGAGTGTCACAATTCCATGAGACCCAACAGAATGAACTCATTGAGCAAGGGAAGAAACTGAATAGAAAGGGGCAAAAATAAAGAATAAAAGAGTCAAGAACAGGAAAACATCATGATAGTTATAAATCAGTCTGTATCAATCAGAACCATTAACTTCAATGGGATCAGTGCACCAATTAAAAGACGCAGATTGGCAGAATGTTTCAAGAAGCAAGATCGAACAATATGCTATAAACAAGAAACACACCTAACTCAGAAAGAAATACATAGACTGAAAGTAAAAGGATAGAAAACAATTGACAATTAAAAATGACATTACATCTTAGTGTCTTCTGTTTCTTCACTGACTTCAGTCATGTCGATCATGTGACAGGTAACTGCAGAAAAACCACAACAACAACAAAACCACCCAGGAGTAGCTATCTTATTCGCAGAAAAAGCAGACCTCAAACTAAAACTAATTAAAAGAGACAAAGAAAGATACTACATCCTACACAGGAAATAACCAACAGGAAGAGTTGACATCCATAAATATTTATGCATGAAAATCTAGTACATTCAACTATATAAAACAAATATTAGAGCCAAGGATTTAGCTCAGTGGTTCTGGCACCTGCCTAGCAAGTGCAAGGTTCCTAGTTTGATCCTTGGTAACCACACAACAATGCCAGGCATGGTGACTCACATCCACCAGCAGTCATTACCACATACCACGGTGCTGGGTATGATGGCTCACACTTGTAATCCCAGCACTCAGGAGACAGAGGCAAGAGGATTGCTGTGAGTGCGAGGCTTGCCTGGGCTACATAGTGAGCTCAGGGCCAGCCTGAACTACAAAGCGAGACCCTGTTTCAAAGAACATATATATTAATGGACATGAAAAGACAGATAAGCACTAATACAATAGGGGACTTTGATACCCCACTGTCAAAAGTAGGCAGATTGAATGGACAAAAAGTCAATAATGAAATATTTGTATTGAAGCAGACTTTTGAACAAATGGACTTAATAGATATCTACAGAGTATTTCACCCGACAAAGTCAGAATATACATTCTTATCTGTTCATGAGTCATTCTCCAAAATAGACCACATGCTAGTTCATAGAGCATGTTTAAGTAAATGCAAAGGAATTGAACTTATCCTCTGTATAATGTCGGACCATAGCACCTTGAAATTAGGGATCAGTAACAAAAGAAATTCTAAGACTCTCACAAAAACATAGAAATTGAACAATACTCTCCTGAGCAACCAATGAGTCACAGAAGATATTAAACAGTTTATACAGTTAAATGATAATGCCAATACAACATATAGGAATGTAGAGGACAGAATGAAAGCAATTCTATGAGGGAAATTCATAGCAGTGAATGTCCATACTAGGAAAAGAAAGCCAGTTCAAATAAACAACCTAATGGTGAACTTCAAACTACTAGAAAAAGAAGTGCAAGACAAACCCAAAGTTCATACAAGGGAGGAAATTATAAAGATTACAGCAGAAATTAATGCAATGGAGACAAAGAGAACAATATAAAAAAAATCAACAAATCTAAGAGTTGGTTCTTTGAAAAGATAAACAAAATTGACAAACCCTTAGCCAACCTTATCAAACGAAGGAAGAAAAAGGCTCAAATCCATGCAATCAGGAATGAAAGAGAGGAAATCACCACAGATCCAGCAGAGGTCCAGAAGATAATAAACACCTACTTTGAGAATCTATACTCCAATAAGATGGAAAATATAGAAGAAATGGATAGATTCCTAGACACATATGAACTCCCAAAGCTGAACAGAGATATAAATGCTAAACACCCCAATATCAATATGTGAAAGTAAAAATGTAATTAAAAATCTACCAACAAAGAAAAGTCCTTGTGCTAATGGCTTCACTGCTGAATTCCATAAAACATGTAGAGACAATTAATTCACTACTTTCAAATTCTTTAATGAAATTGAAAGGGACTCGAAATTCATTCCTGGAAGCAACCATCACATTGATTTCAAAAGCAGAGAAAGACTCAACCTAAAAGGAGAACTACTGGCCAATCTCCCTAATGAGCATTGATTTTTATCTGCCCGTGATACCCTTACCTCTTCATTGTTCCATACTGGAGCAAAGATATAAGATATAGGATAAATATGTAAGAAATAGGAGGAATAAGAGAGTAACCAACACATAGTCATTTGTACAAATTGTCTCTCCATAATCTTCTTGCTTTTGTTTATTTTTCAGATTTCTCACAAAATGTTTTGTTTGTATTTGTCCAGAATTTATAGATGTATTCAATGAGAGAGACAGGTAATGATGATTTACTTTGTCTTGTCCAAATCAAAAATCCCATACTGAAAGAGTGAAAATGGGGTAGTTCACAGCCATCCCAGTTATTTAAATTAAAAAATGCCAAAAAGGACATGAGGAATGAGTGTGTGTCCGTGTGCATCTGTACATTTGTGTATTAAACCTTTGATCTATGCCCCATAAACTTGAATAAATTTTTATCTTAAAGTGTTTCAGCAAATCTTAAATAAGATAATGGAAATAAGTTTCCAGTACAGTGTCTGGTAAATTGTAGACATTAATAAATATTTGTCCATTTTTCATCTACTAAATATAAAGCACAGTGTACTATAGGACTGTTTTTATAAAACAAAAATAATAGATGAGAATCTGAGTATTATAGATACTGAGTGTTTCTCATTTCATTCTTAATCATATCATTACTTCATTTTCTCTTATTTACTCTTTCACTGTTGATAATAATCATTCAAATCACCGAGACAACACTGAAGGCAAGCACACCAAAGTATTGACCAGAAAAGAACCTGTTTGACCAGCTCAGTCCTATCCTAAAGCCTTAAGTCAGTTCTTCCTGCTTCACATCATTGTAGCAT
>PVIR01044855.1:0-11003 GCA_004026965.1 Petromus typicus
CTCCTGCCTCTGCCTCCCAAGTGCTGGGATTACAGGCGTGAGCTACTACCCCGGGCTTTACCAAAACAATCTAAATAAAATTTATACAAATATTTAAAGAGGTAATAGCACAATTTTACTACAATGTTACATGCTGCTTTCAAAAATAAAATTTTAAATATTTTCAAAGGATAATAACTATGGATAGATAGATAATATATAAACTATATTATATATATAAATAATTATATATAGAGATATCTATAGATACATAGATAATTATATGTATAGATAATATATAAACTATAGATATATAGATAATAACTATAGATATCAAAGGATAATAACTATAGATAATATAGCTATTTTAAGAATTTTTGAGATATAATTTACAGACCACCAACGTTGACTTACTGTAAGGGTAGAATTTGACGTGTTTTGACAATTTTACACATTTGTACAAGATACTTTCAATTTACTTTTAAAATATTTACACACTCCCACAAGAAAACTTTCACCTATTCCTTTGCCCTCAGTCCCTTCTTCCCTCCTCATCCCACGATATCACCAACCTACTTTCTGTCTTTACAATGTTGTTTATTCCAGAAATATCCCATAATTGAAACAGTATAATATACAAGTTTCGGTGTATGACTTTTTTCCTAAGCATAATGGTTTTGAAGATCATTCATGTTTTTGCCATATATCAATAAATTTTATGGCTGTGTAGTACAGTCATGTACATATTGCTGTGTTGTATAGATACCTCACTTTCTGTTAAGTAGTCATCTAATGCATATTCTAACCATATCCAGGTTTCAGCTATTATAAGTAATAATGCCATGAACGTTCACATATGTGATTTGTATTGTCATGCATTTTCATTTCACAAGTGTAGATATCAAAATCAATCATTGAATATTTTTTGATAACTTACAGTGTACAAGTAATTTGAAGTGTATATAATTTCCAAGTACTTTGTCCTAGTCTGTACCTCATATTTTTCATTTTTATGATTTCTTTCAAATAGTAAATGTTTTTAGTTTTTCTGAAGTACAGTATGCTCAAAACAGCATCATAATACACGTTATTTTATTGGTTTGTTTTATAGATGAATAACAGAAAATTAGCAATTTTAGCTCACACATCTGGAAGTTAAGTTAGAATCTCTATAAAGGCAGATGGCTTCTAATGTTGCTGAGAAATAGAGTGAAAAATGATGCTCATGTGAACATTTTCTCTCTCTCTCTCTCTCTCTTTTCAACAGGCTCTTTCAACAATCTTTACCACCTAGTCAGACTTCAGAATGCCATCATTTATTTGGGCAAATACATAAAAATTGTTCTACAAAGCAAGTGAATCATACCTGATAATTTACTGGTTGAGATGACTTGACTAGATCCCTGCTTCATGGTCCTCTCAAAAGTAATGAAAAATAAACAAAATGAAAAATAAACAAATTCCTCACAAGTTTTTTGAATGGTCTATATGTGTTTTCACCCCAATATGATTTTTATCTGACCTTCGAAGAATTTTAATCTAAAATCATGGTGAATCCATTTGATTTAATAAAACTTATGATTACACATTTATTAATATTAGGGGAATCAGCAAAAAAAAAAAAAAAGAATGTTAAATTCAACTAAGGAACAGAGAAGAGCACCAACAAACCCAATTCCCTCTGCCCTACACCACATTCTAACATGTCTCCCGATCTCAGTGCTGAGAACAAAACCCAGCACTTGAGATGACTAAAGATAGAGACTTCTACGTGAGTCATTTTTACTGCTTACTATTTTTAGAATGTTTTTTTCTAGTTTCTTCTGTTGAGCATATGCAGGAAGAAAACTGCAGCCATTAGTTGCATCTTGTGCAGTCAGTGTCTTCTCATCAGCCCAAGAAAGGACATGGTTTACTTCTTTATGTATGTTTTTATTTTCTCACTTGAACCCTCTTCATTCTCACCCACTTTTCTTCAGTTGTTGGATTTTTATTTTTCTTTTCCTTCAAGTTTCCTTCTTGGTCTCTTTTTCTATTGATTCCAATACACACTAGAAATGAAAAGCCGTAAACTTTACAGCCAACTCTGGGAAAAGTAAACCATATACGGATCTATCTAGTGGGCTGCTAATTCTATCACAGTGATGGTAGTACCATCACTAACGGGAAGTGAGAATTCCTTTACAGCCAACTATATAAAGTATAAATACCCTCAGGCATAATTTTAAAAGTCATTTCTTACTTAATACAGATTTTTTTTTTTTACTATGTCACTATCACTTTCATCATTATTCTAGGAAATCATCTGGATAAAACATCATGTTTATAAAAAGTCCCCAAGCTTTACCCAATAAGGCTTTTGAAATCCTAAACAGGATAATGTCATGAAGTTGGACAGTACCCTTCTACTAAGGAATCTTAAGTGTTTCAACTACCAAGTGCCAACTTTTCTGGCTGCCTGCCATTTCTGTTAGCAGGCTTTTGTCTCCGTTCTTAAAATTTTCCCCACCACAAAATAAGGGCGCAAAACTGGGATGTCAGATATAAAAGTTCAAGTTTGATATTCTCACATCATTGTGTGGCTTCTTTTTTTCTTCAAATAAGTCATTACAAAATGGATTCAAAATTATAAAACTGATTATGTTATATATGTATAATATTTTAATACCTCCAGTATTATTAACATCTTGCATAAAATCTTATATAACAACTTCAAAACCAGGAAAGTGATATTGATTCTACTCATAAACCTGATTCCACAGATGTTTTATACACATACTGATATTTCATTTTAGTTTGTGTGTACTTCTATAAAACATTTACTACTATCAAGATACTTATCTTTACTATTATCGTAAGACTCCTTCATACTATTGAAGTATGTCTGAATTTTTTCAGTTCTTGTCTATTACAATTATTTTAAATGATAAACTAGGATGAATTTCCTGAAAATTTTTCAATATATTTCTCTAAGTCTGGAATTTGTCTTCATCATCATAAAAACATTTGCTTGACAAAACATTTAATTGTGATAAAGTCTAATCTGTCACTTTTTTCTTGATCGTTTGCTGTGTTTCAGTACTTAAATGTCCCTTGAAGGTCTACCTTTATAAGACTGATCCTCAGTTTGAAGCTACTAGGAGGCATAGGAAACCTCAGGAAGTGGGACCAAGTGGGAAAACACTGATCCATAGGGCACATGCCCTGAGGGAGCCTCTGGGGTGGTGGTCTCTTAGTCTCCCTTTGCTTGCTTCCTCCCATTAGGTAAGCAGTTTCTGCCTCTGCTTCACACAATGTACGGCTTCACCACAGGCTGAAAATCAAGGGAGCCAACTGACCATACAGTGAAATCTCCAAAGCTGGAGCCAAAGAAACTTTCTTCTTTTTAAGAGACCTCAAGTGTTTTTTCACAGTAGTGCAAAACTAACCCAAGGATACTTCCTTTGACATCAAGTCTACAAGGGCTGCTCTGTTTGGCACTCTTCCCCAGTGCTGTGCTTGCTGACCTCCCAGAGTGCGCAGCCTTATCCGACTGTGTCTTGTAGCCAGCTGGCCATGACTGCATATGTATATGAATTTTGTTTGAAGAACTCACTTTTTAGATAATAGTAATGAAATTTGTGCTTATAAAAAGAAGTATTATAGTATGTATCAGAAGTCTTTCAGGACTGTGATTACATTGTAAATGAAAATAGAAAATGATACAACAAATAACATAATTGCAATAGAAGAGACATTTCCTCAGTTTCCTCAAACACTGAAAGATATTTGTGATTAAAAATAGTATTTAACCGGGGCTGGGGAGTTAGCTCAGTGGTTCCAGCAACCAGTACCACATACCACAGTGCCAGGTGTGGTGGCTCACGCCTGTAATCCCAGAACTCGGGAGGCAGAGGCAGGAGGATTGCTGTGATATGAGTTTGAGGCTGAGCTCAGGGCCAGCCTGAACCACAAAGTGAGACCCTGTCTCAAAAAAAATAGTATTTAACCTGCCACTCTTCATGCTTCTGGGATGATAAATTAGGGTCTTACAAGTATATCAACATGATTGACACACACATACACACAAATTGGACATTTAGTTTGTAGGATTTCCCTGATGTTATCCTTTGAGAAAGAAACTGTGGTTCTTCAAAAGAAATTAAGAATCAAGTCCTATTTTACAGTTGGATAAAGTAAGATCCAAAAGCTAAGAGGTTTTTACATAAATATCTATGGCAAGGTTAAATGAAGAACCAAATCCTGGGAATGTTACTATCCCCTTGAAATCCATGAGGTAGAACCTCATGACTGGGATTAGCATCTTTGTAAAAAAGGCCCAGAGACCTGCCAGGCAGGGGCAGTAAGGGCCCACCATCTATGTATAAGAAAAGGGGTGTCGCTGTAAGCCCAAACTTCCTAAGCCTTAACCTTGCACTTTCCAGCCTCTAAATTGAGGGAAACAAGTGTTTCCCATATGAAAGACATCTGATTTATACATTGTGGTCACAACAGCTTGAAAGCTCTAATAAAGTCCAATACTTGACTCCTGAAATCTGCATTACCTATTTGAGTTTTTCCACACTACAGAAATGAATGCTGTACCAAATTAAAATAGCATATTATCTGAGTATTGACACTGTAATTCCACTCTTTTTGCTTAATTTTAATTTCACTAAAGCTTTTAAAACCTTATAAAAGAGGTAATACAAAAGAAACTAGACAACATGGGGCTGAGAAGAGAGGTAAGCTGACGTCCTTTGAAAAGAGTCCCCAAAGACTCAGAATTTGGAGTCACAAGCTTCTCTGGTCCCTCTGGCATAGTAAACCTTGGTTACCCTCTGCTCTCTGAGTGCTGCTCAGTTCTTCTGTGCACTTTTCCTGGTGTCACATGGTTAGTCTTGCGGCAAAACTCCCCCCCCTCTTAGCATTGGTCCTGACCCAAGCAAGCACTGATCTGCTTCCGATCTGTGCAGAGTGGAGGTGCCTGGTTCACTGAACTGCTGGGATGCCTTAAATAGTTTCTTTCATATGGGAGATTCTTGTCGGAGTTCAGAAGACCAAATGGCAGCTAAAGACCAAGGTTTCTATTGGGAAGAAGGATGGCATTGGCTATTGGACTGTTATAGTTTGACAGAAAGTTTCTCTGCATTTTGCTCATGTTCAGAGACTTGGCCAAAAGATCCAAAGCTGCTAGCTAAAGAAGCAGAGCTGGAATGTCTTGAGCTGTTCTGTAATAGAGAGTCTGGTCAAAGCTCAGAAGACCAGAAATCTTGTAAAAAAACCAGACTAGAGAAGTTTTTGTTTAGGGAGAAGGACTTGATTGGCTACTGGAGTCAAGATGATGTGTGTTATGGCTTGGCAGAAAGTTTGTCTGCATTTGTTCAGGTCCAGAGACTTTGCCTGAGACTGAGATTAGGGGTAAGGAGTATTAATCTTACAGAAGAAATTTCAAACAGTTGAATACTGAGGCAATTGCATGACTAATATTGGGAGCTTTTGACCAGATCTGTGTTGAGAATCAAGAACAGAGACCCTAGAAGAATGATTAAAAATATTTTGAATTGGCCGGAAAGGAAACTGATAAAGTTATGGACTGTAAGGATAAAGCAGAGATCTTGATAGCGAAGAAGGAATAAGAAAACAGAAAAGATGGCCTGAGGGCATCAGAGGAAGCAGCAGAGCTCAACCCTTTGCAACCTCAAAATTTCTTTGAGAAGAAAGTCCCATAGAACCATGTTCCAGAATGGAAATTTTCCAGAAGTTTTTCCAAAATGATGGAGGCCTAAGGAAAGTATTCCAAAATAGAGCAGCATAGAGAAGTTCTTCTAAAATAGTGACAGCCTAGGGAAGTTGTTCCAAAATGGCGGCAGCCTAGAGAAGTTTTTCCAAAATGGTGGAGGCCTAAGGAAGTTGTTTCAAAATAGTGGCAGTCTGAGAAAGTTGTTCCCAAATGGTAGTAGCCTGGAAAAGTTGTTCCAAAATGGCAGCGGTCTGCATAAGTTTTTCCAAACTGTTGGATGCTTAGAGAAGCTGTTTCAAAAAGACAGCAGCCTAGGGAAATTGTTCCAAAATGGCAGCAGTCTAGAGAAGTTGTTTCAGATTGATGGTGGCCTCCAGAATTTGTTCCTCAGGATTGGGTTCAGAGTGTCAGAGATCCAGGCACTTGACTTCCACACTGGCTACTACTGCCCCACTGGCAGCAGACCTTAGCATCATCCACGTGGAGCTGGCTTTAGGCACATGCAGAATGCAACAGTTATAGGGTCAGGAAAGCTTCTACCCAGACTTTAGGAAGGCTTTGAGAGAGCAGTGTGTGAGGCGATGAGTGTGAAGCCAAAGGTATATTTGAGACCCCAGAAGACTGGAGAAGTGAGGAATATGGACCATCTAAGGAAATCTGCAAAGTGGGAGCAGAGAGAAGCCATGGGAGCTGCAACCAATGCAAGTGTTATAAAGATGGAGCCACCAACCACTGTGGAGTTCACAACTTGACACAGTTGTCTTTAATACTGCAATTGGAACTGTGGGAATTCATATTTGTGCTGCTGGATTTTGGATTTGGATTTGTTGCTTTGGTCCCATTCCTTTATCTCCTATTATTTGTACCTTTTGGAATGTTAGTGTCTATCTTGTGTCACTGAATATTGGAAACGTTAACTTTCTTTTCACTTGTGCAAAGGCTTGGATCTAAGAGTTTGCCTTAAGTCTCAGAGGAGACTTTGGACTTGCACTTTTCAGCAGTGCTGAAATTGTTAGAGCTTTGGCAGCCCTTAGAGATGGACTAAATAAGTGCCTTTTGCATAAAGGAGAAAGAAAAAACGAAGAAATAACTATTTAATGTAAATAGATTAGTATTGGAGTGTTACCCTGCACAGCGGATACTTCTCCAATAATTTTGTTAATTATTTTTATTTTGTAAATCTTTTATGATTATGTTTATCAGCTTAGAATATTAGTAGAAAATGTACAGAAAGACTAATCAGTGAAAGGAGGATTCTGCAGACAACAGCAAGGGTGCACAGGAAAGGAGGCAAACTGTTGTGTTTGGGGACCCAAACTCACAGGCCTGAGTTAAGGCTCAGGTGTCCCACGCCGCAGATCAAGTCACCCTCTCACTGTTTTTCATTAGGAGCAGTGGAATATCATCTGTTTCTGTGGTGACAGAGGCTTTCACAATATCCTTTGGCTAAAGAAATGCAACCACAGCCGTGATTTCAGACTCAAACTATTTCAGTGGCAGCAACAGCAGGGAAAACAAAGCATCAGCCAATTCCCAGATAAACTCATGTGAATGCTTTATATTAAATAATGATCCAGGGGTGGGTGGGTATGGAAAACTCTCTCCAGGACATTGTGAGCTTCTTAGGGTGCATTTCTCCTCACTGAGTCTGAAGAAAAAATGGAACACAAGGGCGGTAGAATAGGCTTGTCTCAGTGCAGGGGAAACACAAAGATCCTAATGGGGTCTTAGTCTGCGAGTCTGTCTACACTGGATGTGTGTCTTCTCACCTTTCCACCCAGTTAGCTCTACTCTCCACCTTCCAAATAGAAAGAGAAAATACACCAGATAAATATTTCTCAAATTGTTTCTTCAATGATGATTTTTTACCTGTGTAGCACATTCCCATTAGGATTTTCCATATTTTGAATAAGAAAAAGAAAATATGATGAGAAATAGTGCTAATAGCATTATACACAGAGCAATATACAACAGGTAATTTTAAATTTCCAGCATGGCAGCTATAACATCCCACCTCTCACACTAAAAATTACAGGGATGTAGTGACTAAAAGTGTTACCATAAGTATAAATCTGATTTCATACTAGTTTATGCTAATAAATAAAGACTAGCCTCCTTAAAGTACAGCAAGTGTTTATAAATTAACAAGAAAAATGGAAAGTTTTTCAACAAGAGAGACAAGAAAGAATATTTTATAACAACAAAACTACACATATATAAATGACCCTAAGAGTTCTCAAAATAACTCATAACAAGAAATTAAAACTACCAGAGGAACTAGTAAAAAATTTTTGAAATATTTAGTAAAATATGTATTCTACCAGAAACTCTCATATGAAAATGTAAGTGACTTAGATTTTACAAAGATTCTTAGGATGTGTATAAAAAATAATATATGCTATTATTTAACAATTCCTTTTCTAATAATTCACCACAAAAATATACTTGTTGACATACTTAAGCTACTTTATGTCTTTAAGAAGAGCACAAGTGACTGTTGTCCAATGAAAGAAGAACTAGGACTCAACAGAGCAAACCTAGATTTAAGATGAAGTTACTTCTTACAAACACCAACAGACAGAATGTGTGGGTGCACATAAACCAGAGAATTTTAATATCTAATCTCTGGGAGATGCATATTACACATAATTAAATACAGAGTGCCAACACAGAAATGTTCCCTATCTGTTGTGAACAGGGAAAATTTTACTCTCATGTTACAGAAACTAAACAAAAGTGAACTGATTAATGTTAGAAATAAAACAACTGCATTCATCTTTGGAGATAAATATTGGAAAATTATGATAAAAGTAACAGGAAAGAAGAATTTTCCCTGAGGTCAGTCTGATCTAAAAGTGACCAGTGCTGTTGTTTTTCTGAATATATCTCAGAGTCATCAAAAAATGACTGAAGAATTTCTTTGACATTGTGTAAGTTTTAAACTTGTCTTGATTAGATCATCTAGAGAAAAGCTATCTGGGCAACATTAGCCAACCAAGCAGCTGATGAATGTTTCTACCTAAGACATGCTGTCACAGACTTAGAATCAATTCCCTTCCATTTCCAGCTTATTTTCCAAACTCTGTTGAGGAAGCATTCTTTCCAGGAAATATTGAAATATTTAACAAGTCTCTATCTCTGTCTATCTGTCTGCCTCTCTCTCTGTCTCTCTTTCTCTGTCTGTCTCTTTCTGTTTCTTTCTTCCTGTCTTTCTCTCCCCCATCACACACACACACACACACACACACACACACACACACACATATGCATACACTCACATTCACACTATGTTCTATTGTAAAAGAGTTTAGGAAGCAAAGCAGAGTGGAATTCCCCATTTTGAGGGTTCAAAGTCCCACTGGGTTATTAGAAGTTAGGAAAATCCTGCTGTAAAGAAAACAGTAACAGGATAGCCCAGACCTTCCTAGTCTCACTAGAATCCAACATTGTTCATACCCAACACATATACTAAATTTTCAGGGAGTCATAAATTATGTAGAGTATCGGTTTGGGAGATATAATGATTTGCATGTAAAATATAGCTGCATAAAAACAAAAATATCAGGGACACAGCTGAAAAGTTTCCCAAGCATATGGCATTGCTTTTTCATTGTATATTACCTATATTCAGTAATATTAAAGTTGTAAAAAAACACATAAGATTTCTCATCTGAATTACTTTTAAGTATACAGTACAGTAGAGTGAATGGTACATGTATTGTGCAACTCATCTCCAGAACCTTTCCATCTTGCAAAACAGACTTTGTGCCTATTTTTAATATATCACATATCCAGGTATTTTATAAAAATCAAAAAATATGAAAGGTCTTGGGTATTTATGAGAATGCAACTATGAATAAAATGCAAAAACCTTCCCTATATAAAATAAATTGGATAGAGAATAACACTTAAATAATAAAAACCTTAAAAAAATAAACATTTCCATCTATAGTGTTTTCTTCACAGTTTCCTGTTCACAAAGACAGGGTATTCTGACTTTTCAGCTCTGTAATGGAGCGATGGCCTACAACATCAATAAGTAGGAAGAAGTTATGGAACTTATCCAGATATCAAGCAGTAATATGATTTACAATTGGAGTAAGATATCAGCCACCACATCTATAATTCCAGTTTGTTGCTTTTAGGGCTACAGCACCATAAGTATGAAACTGACCATGCTGATCTCTCTGCAGGCAAGCACTCAAAACAAACCACAGACCATTAATCAGACAAAAGAAAGCATGTATCCAAGATTTAGCAATCACAAACTGAGCTGCTATAAACATAGGTGCACATATGTCACTGTGATATGAATCTTTTAATTTTTGTGTGTATATACCTAGCAGAGCGATGGCTGGGTCAAATGGGGCCTCCAGTCCTAGCTTTTTGAGGAATCTCCAAACTGTTCTCCATAGGGGTTGTACGAGTCTACATTCCCACCAACAGTGGAGAAGGGTTCCTTCTTCTCCACATCCTCGCCAACATTTGCTGTTGGCTGAATCTGAAATGGCAGCCATTCTGTGTGGAGTGAGATGAAATCTCAGTGTTGTTTTCATCTGCATCTCTCGAATGACTAATGATGTTGAGCATTTCTTCATATGTTTCTTAGCTGCTCTTACTTCTTCCTCTGAAAAATATCTGTTCATTTCAGATGCCCATTTTTGAATTGGGTCATTAAATTTGGGTGGGCTGATTTTTTTGAGCTCTTTATATATTCTAGATAGTAGCCCTTTGTCTGAGAGGCAGTTGGTAAAGATTTTTTCCCATATTGTTGGTTGCCTTTTCACTTTGCTGGTGGTTTCTTTTGCTGTGCAGAAACCTCTCAATAGGATAAGATCCCATTTATCAATTTCTTCTACTAGTTCTTGTGCAATGGTGGGTTTGTTCATGAAGTCTTTTCCAAAACCAATGTCTTCAAGAGTTTTACCTAACCTGTTTTGTAGCAGGTTTGGTGTGTCTGATTTAATATTTAGGTCCCTAATCCATTTTGATTTTATTTTAGTACATGGTGAAAGAGCTACATCTAGCTTTAGTCTTTGGCAGATTAAAGTCCAGTTTTTCCAGCACCATTTGTTAAAGAGGCTATCCTTCCTCCACTGAGGGTTTTGGCTCCTTTGTCAAAAATGAGATAGCTTAGTGTGTCTGGAGTTGTTTCTGGGTCTTCTAATCTACTCCACTGGTCCTCGGGTCTGTTGCTTTGCCAGTACCATGCGGTTTTTATCACAGTGGCTTTGTAGTACAGTTTTAAATTGGGGATTGTAATACCCCCCATCATGTCCTTGTTGCTTAGAATTGCTTTTGC
>PVIR01044856.1:0-10958 GCA_004026965.1 Petromus typicus
ATGACAGGCGTGAGCCACCACGCCCGGCACTGTGGTATGTGGTACTGGTTGCTGCTGGGCGTGGGGTCTCCACACCCAGTATTGTTATGTGGTTACCGGGGAATCGAACCCGGGTCCTTGTGCTTGCAAGACAGGCGCCGGAACCACTGAGCTAACTCCCCGGCCCAAAAGTAGCTTTTTTTGAGACAGGGTCTCACTTTGTAGTTCAGGCCAGTCCTGAACTCAGCAATCCTCCTGCCTCTGCCTCCTGAGTGCTGGGATAACATGTGTAAGCCACCACACCTGGCACTGTGGTATGTGGTACTGATTGCTGATGGGAGTAAGTCACCACACCCGGCATTGTTGTATATGGTTACCAGGGACCAAACCCAGGACCTTGGGCTTGCAAGGCAAGCACCAGAACTACTGTGCTAAATGCCTGGTCTGAACAGTGTTATTTTGAAAGATGTATTTATACTGGTGTTAGATGATATCTCACTGTAGCATTTATTTGCATTTCCTTGACGGCTAATGATATTTTGTTGGTTGTTGTATTTCTTTTGAGAAGAGTCTTTGTATCATTTTCCCATTTTAATTGAATTACTTGTGTTTCTGGTGTTTATTTATGCACTACAGATACTAATCTTTAGTCAGATGAATAGTTGTCAAGCATTTCTCCCCACTGATAGTCCGTATGAGTCTCAGTGTGTATCTGAACCCAAATAACTTCTGCTACTCGGGTAGTTTTTAGTTCTGTATTGACCATTTTGGACACCAGGGTTTGTGGCCTGTGCAGCATTATTTCCAAAGTAAAATCCATGATGAATCTACAATTTGGGACAGTTTCTGATAGCTTCTATGTAAAGCACCCCTCGGCATCTCCCTCATCAGTATAAACCCACGAGGGCCAAAGCTGACCCTGAAACAGCACTGCTGGTTGGAAAATTAGCAGCAGGCTTTACTTCTGCACTTCATTGATGTCCCTAGGTACACACCCGTAGGTTTTGGATCCTTCAAAAACGGTTAAAAGTTATATTCTGTGGGAAATAGGCCCGGTCCATCTTTCGGAGCCAGGAAGCCGGTCCCTCCTGGCTCCTTGGGGTCGAGTCCCTGGGAACTGAGGTCTGACCGAGCCGCACTTTGGAAAAGCCAGTGAAGAGGAAGTCTCACTGCTTGCCGGCGGAAGCGCCCGCGTGTCAGCGCGGTGTGTCACTCCAGATCAGCTAAGCATAGACAGCCTTCCGGCTCCGGATGTTTCCATGCCAGTTTGGTTTGTCTCTTGCTCTGCATCTGCTCTTTCCGCTCTGCTGTGCCTCGCTGCGACCTCTGTCCTGATGCATTTCCAGCTCTGTGTCCCGCTAACCTGAATCTCTGGGTCTTCCAAGTCTCGGTCTGCGCAACGTGGACCGTCATGCATTGTCACCCACTTGGTTAAGTGGCTTCCCTTCAGCAGTCTCAGTTCCAAGTCACGAGGGAGAGCTGGAAAATTCTGCCGGCCTCAAGGGCTTTCTCTTTGCTCCCTCTCTTATTATTTTTCATAGAAAAGACAGGAATGTACGCATTCAGTGTAGCCCCTCCTAGCGGTGACTTACATATGTTGCAGTGTTTTTTTCTTACGCATTAATGTCTCCTTTCTGCTTGAAAAGTTCCGACTGCCTTTTCTGGTAGGACAGGCCTGGTGGAGATTGTCCTCCTAGCTTTTGTTTGTCTGTGAATGTCTTTGTCTATTATTACTTTCCAAAGGATACTTCTCCTCTTCTACTGAAGTTCCCTGAAAATTTCCATTTTTTCCTGGCCTGCAAAGAAATTGGAATACCCTTACCTACTGATTGATTTTATCCTCTTGCAGTCTTAATAATCTACTGCGTTGGGGCTGGGGATTTAGCTCAGTGGTTCCTGCATCTGCCTGGAAAACACAAGGTTTAAAATTCGATCCCCAGTAACCACATATCACAATGCCGGGCGTGGTGGCTCATACCTGTAATTCCAGCACTCAGGAGGCAGAGGCAGGAGGATTGCTGAGTTCGAGACTAACCTCGGCTACATAGTGAGTTCAGGGCCAGCCTGAACTACAAAGCGAAACCCTGTCTTAAAAAACGAAAAAAAAAAAAAAAGAATCTCCTATCTTTTATCTTTTAGAGGTTGACTTTCTTGTACTTGGATATTTGTATCATTTTCTGTTTGCAGTGTTTTCTGTTATCATCTCCTTGAATAAATTTTCTATCCCATTGGTTTTCTCAAGTCTCACTTGAGCTTCAATAATCCAAATACTTGCTGTTTAGATGCTGTACTATGTATACTGTAAGGGTGTAAAATTCCTCTTTTCTATTTTCTGGAACACTTATGCATTTTTCAGTAGCCTGTCTGTGTTCATCAATTCTTTTTTCTCTTTGATTTAGTCAGCTAGTGATGCTGATTTAGAATTTTCAAACTAATACAACTCTTAACCTACTAGATGTCAAATACACCAAGTTCTTGCTCCCCAAAACTGAAGATCTAATTCTAAAGAACAACAGATGCTAAGAGATGTAAATAGCTCCTTAGAGGCAGGAGGGGGCCTCAGTGGGTTGCTGTGGACCCCACTTTACAGAGGACGCTTTATAGAGCAAAATTCATCAGGTGGGTACAACATGGGACAAAACTATGATTGACCAATAAGATCATGAGTAGAAGTATATCCGCTTAGGGAATATTGACCCAATGGGAAAGCAGGTCATGTAGCAAGTGTACATAGAAACAACAAGAATGTTTTTTGGAAGGTAGAAGTCAGGAGGTCCAGGTCATCCACTTGGGTGACTGGTGACTATCTAGACTTTACTGGACCAGGTGACACCAGTTTTAGTGTATTCTCATCCCTTAGGGAAGCAGGTGGGCCTGGTCATTCTTTGTCTGGAGGCCTGGCCTCCCACAGATGCGCTTCTGCCACAGCTCCGTGTTCTCCTTTTCTGCCCTGACTCCCTCAAAGGCCTTGCCTTGTCTGACGGCCTAGAATAGTTCTACCTAACTCAGCTGTCTATAGTAATGGCTTTTATGGGATTTTAAATTCCCTTTAGTGTATTTCAGCTCAGGGATTAGTTTGATTTTTTAAAATGGCTCCCATATCTTTGTAAATATTGCTGTTAGATGAACTTGTTCCTGTATTTTCTTGGAGCTTGTTGAATTTCCTTACAGTAGCCATTTAAATTCTCTGAGAGCTTACCCATAGTGCTCGGCGTGTGACCAATTCCTGGCACTTGATATTTTTCTTCTGTTAGATGAAATCATGCTTCCCTACAAGTCCTTGACGCTTGTTGGTATGTGACGTGCCTGGGCACTGCAGGGTGAGATGTTGTCACCACACCACACACAGTACCCTCAAGGCTCCTGATCTTGACTGAAGATCAGGTATTTAAGTCTCCTAATTGGGCTTTGAGCATGTCTTTCCAGAAACTAAACAGGCTGCTTTTCTCTGAGCCTGGAGTTACATCTGCTCTTTGGCACTAGATGGCACCCTAAATTTAGGATTATCACGAACATACTGAAGGTACTTCAACCCTGTAGTGGGTATCCTGCTCACCTTGGAATGAGGGGTAGTGGTGGGGGCAGTGGTGGTGATGTGTACCCAAAAAAGGCAGTTTGTCCCCATCAACCACATTATGGTACAAAGACAGGCCCAGACACCTGATTTATAGATGCCACGCTGAGGTCAGGGGCTGCAGGATTCTGCCGGCTTCAGACAGAATACCGCGGGGGAGACAGACCGCCAAAGGCCATACCGCCCATGTGGCAATGCTGCATCACATTCTGAGCACAGCACCTGCTGTGCCCTGCATGCCACTGGGGGCTGCGGGGTAGATCCTTCGCCCAAGACTGTGACAGCTAGCCATCAGTGATGGCAGGTAGGACAGAAGTCTTATCTCCAAACTCTGGAGAAAAACTAGGAGTGAGGAGACCACCTGCAGAATGTAAGAAAATATCTCCTAACTATTCATCTGACAGAATTAATGCCCACAGCCTATCAGAAATCAAAACTGGGCCGGCCGGGGAGTTAGCTCAGTGGTTCCAGCACCTGTCATGCAGGCGCAAGGACCCGGGTTCGATTCCCCGGTAACCACATAACAATACTGGGTGTGGAGACCCACACCCAGCAGCAACTAGTACCACATACCACAGTGCCGGGCGTGGTGGTTCACGCCTGTAATCCCAGCACTCGGGAGGTAGAGGCAGGAGGATTGTGATGTGAGTTTGAGGCTGAGCTCAGGGCCAGCCTGAACCACAAAAGCGAGACCCTGTCTCAAAAAACCTAAAAAAAAAAATAAAAAAAAAAAGAAATCAAAACTGGGCCAGGGATTTAGCTCAGTGGTTCCAGCGCCTGCCTCACAAGTGCAAGGTCCTAGTTCAATCCCCGGTAATCACCTGCAACAGTGTCGGGCGTGGTGACTCATGCCCACCAGCAGTCAGTAACACATACCACAGTGCCAGGTGGGTGGCTCACACTTGTAATCCCAGCACTGGGGAGGCAGAGGCAGGAGGATTGCTGTGAGTTTGAGAATGGTCTGGGCCACACAGTGAGCTCAGGCCCAGTCTAAACTACAAAGCGAGACCCTATCTCAAAAAAAAAAAAAAAAAAAAGCTTGGAAAGAACAAGAAGCCAAATGACATAATCAAGATGGGCATGGGCCCTGCCAACACTTCTTAAAAGAAGTACAAGGCCAATAAAATGTGAAAATTGCTTGACAGCCTTAGCCATGGGGGAAATGCAATCAAGGTCGCAGGACTCTGGGTCTCCCCAGTTGTAACGGTGACCACCAAGACAAGACAAGACAACAAAAACAAATGTTACTGAGGCTGTGGAGAAAGAGCAATCCTTACTGTCCGTGGGAATCTGTATTAGTGCAGCCTCGTGGAGAACAGGATGGATGCCGTCACAAAGCTGAACTACCACCTGATCCAGGGATCACGTTCCGGAGTGTGCACACAGAAATCGGCCATGTTTACCGCGGCACGTTCACGACGGCAGAGCTTCCGAATCAGCGAGGAGCTCATCTTCAAGTGCATGATTCAAGCATAAAGGAGTGAACTCCTGCCATATGCAGCAAAATGGCAGTTAAGCAACATAGGCTAGATATAGAAATACGGATGTCACCTGTTCTCTCTCATACATGGGGACTTAAAAAGTGGACCTGAGGGCCGGGTATACAGCTCAGTGGTTCCGGCGCCTGTCTTGCAAGCGCAAGGACCTGGGTTCGATCCCCGGTAACCACATAACAATACTGGGTGTGGAGACCCACACCCAGCAGCAACCAGTACCACATACCACAGTGCCGGGCGTGGTGGCTCACGCCTGTCATCCCAGCACTCGGGAGGCAGAGGCAGGAGGATTGCTGTGATGTGAGTTGGAGGCTGAGCTCAGGGCCAGCCGGAACCACAAAAGCGAGACCCTGTCTAAAAAAAAAAAAGAAGTGGAACTGAGGGCAGAACAGTGATGGCCGGGGACCGGGAAGCCGCTGGTGGTGGAGGGGGGGCTGGGGGAGAGTAGAAGACGTGATCAGTGTGATCACCGTGCACGACGCATGTATGTACAGTTACGCTGATTTGCACAATTGATATGCTCATGGCTATTTTATTTGGGTTTTTTTGTTTGTTTGTTTGTTTTGTTTTTGAGACAGGGTCTTGCTTTGTGGTTCAGGCTGGCCCTGAGCTCAGCCTCCAACTCACATCACAGCAATCCTCCTGCCTCTGTCTCCTGAGTGCTGGGATGACAGGCGTGAGCCACCATGCCTGGCACTGTGGTATGTGGTACTGGTTGCTGCTGGGGTGAGTCTCCACCCCCAGTATTGTATGTGGTTGCCTGGGAATCGAACCTGGGCCCTTGTGCCGGCAAGACAGGCGCTGGAACCACTGAGCTAACTCCCTGGCCATGCTCATGGCTATTTTAAAGGCAGGGACCATGAACACCTCTGAATAAGCTGAGCTCTTGTGGAAATACCTATTTGTTTGGTAGAGATTTTCGAATGAATACATATTGTTGGACTATATATTGGAATAAACAAATATATTGTTAGCTTTATTTATTTATACATCTTTTAAAAATAACCAATTGAGTTTGGTGTCGGGTACAGGTCTATAATCCCAGCACTTGGGAAGCTGAGGCAGGAAGATCCCCTCAAATTCAAGACAATCCTAGATTACATAGTAAGTTTGATGTCAGCCTGGAATGCATAGTGATATCCTGTCTCAAAAAAACAAAAGAGAAAAAAGAATATCTGAGTGTTGACTTTAGGTTTAATATCAACCACAGTAATACTGTCAGCTGCAGATTTATCAATTTGATACAATGCAAATTCTGAGACTATATGAGAAATTTGAGATAGAAGTCATTTTCCTATATTTAAATTTGAAATTGATTTTAGTTCCTTCACCCATATGAACATGTATTAAATTTTCTTAATATATTAACACACAGTAAAAATATAATGCTAAATTTTTTGTTTTTATGGAAAAATAATTTATTAGTTTAGAACAATACATTGGTGTTTCCTTGTTTTAAAATCTAGAAACATGGCTGGGGATTTAGCTCAGTGGTTCCGGCGCCTGTGTTGCAAGTGCAAGGACCCAGGTTGATCCCAGGTAACCACATAACAATACTGGGTGTGGAGACTCACCCCAGCAGCAACCAGTACCACATACCACAGTGCCGGGCGTGGTGGTTCATGCCTGTCATCCCAGCACTCGGTAGGCAGAGGCAGGAGGATTGCTTTGATGTGAGTTGGAGGCTGAGCTCAGGGCCAGCCTGAACCACAAAGTGAGACCCAGTGTCAAAAAAAAAAAAAATCTAGACACATATCCTTATTGACTATGGTTAGAGATAGGCTAAGTTCACTTGTAAAGATGACATCCTCCTGTACTGTGTCTACAGACCTCTTCTTGCACACATTTATCTACAGTTGAATCTGGCCTGAGAAATGATGATAAAATAGTAATGGTAGTTTCTGTAACCTAGTATGGCCCTCTCAAATGACTTCATTTCCTGTTTAATTAAAACCTTCTTATTTTTCCTTTAAGGAAAAAGAAAATATCCGTTGCTTAAGCACTCTTGGCCACTTTGGTTTTGAATGTTTGCCCTATCAGCTGGTGAACAAATCTATGCAGCAAGGGTTTTCTTTTAATATTCTCTGTGTGGGTAAGTCCTGGACGCCACATTGCCCGCGTGCTCATTTCCACTTCTCTTACACAGTCTGATACTGGTGGCTTCTAAATGACTTTTTAATGTTTGTATTAATTTCCATGTTTGTGGTGTATTATTTTAGCTTTAAATTTAAATCCATGTTCTTCAAAATCTGCCACAGCTTGGCGTCTATTTTCTTTCTATGCTACATTAATGACTAAGAGCATCATGACTAGGACATGTATTTTCAGGGCTATTTCAATCTTTGAAGTGCTTGGAATTATTTATTTGAGATTACTATTTTCAGTTAATAAACTGCAGTTGTACCTATTTTGGAATTCATTGTGGTGAGCTGGTATTTGTAGAAAACATGGAAGGAGTAAAGCAAGCTAATCAATGTAGTCATCACTTCATTTCCTATGTTTTTATGGTGATATATCTGAAAATTGTTCTTTTTTGTTGGTGATGGTGGTAGGGTTTTTTTTGTTTTTATTTTGTTTTTAGACAGGATCTCACTATGTAGTCCAGGCTGGCCTTGACTCACTTTGTAATGCAAACCGGCCTTGAACCCACAACAGTCCTCCTGCCTGTGCCTCCCTAGTGCTGGGATGACAGGCATGTGCTATCCCCCCCTACCTTAATTTTAGTTTTTTGAAATATGTAACAATAACTATAGTTACCCTGCTATCCACAAATCTCAAAATGTATTCTTATTTGAAATATGTACCTTTCAACAATAACTCTCTATTTCCTACCAGCTTCTTCTAACCCTCATTCTATTCTTCACTTCTGTGAATTTGACTTTTTAAACTGTGGGGCCCTTGAAGCCCCTGTATCAGCTCAGTGTTTTCTGCACGTTACCCACCGATGATGATGTGTCTGTGTCCATTACAGGGGAAACTGGAATTGGAAAGTCAACACTGATTAACACATTATTTAACACTAATTTGAAGGATAATAAATCTTCACATTTTTATCCAAATGTTGGACTTAAAGTTCAGACATACGACCTTCAGGAGAGCAACGTTCGGTTGAAATTGACCGTTGTGAAAACACTAGGATATGGTGACCAAATAAACAAGGAAGGCAGGTTGGTATTTTCTTATATTGATCAATTAAAGTTTTCACTTCAAGAAATCTGCCTTTTTTCTTAAATTGTAATATTCTTCTACAGTAATTAATTATCTTTCTCTCAGGTTTTAGTCTTTCTCTAGTTAAATAATGTTCTTATGAAAGTAACATTTCATATAGCCAGTTTTCTGATTTCTCTCACGTGGTTTTGGATTAACCAAATGTAGCAAAATTTTCTGTCTTCTGTGCTAGTTTTAGCTTTTTTACTTCTCTAGTATTATAGTTCTGTCAGATTTAAACTGTAACAAGGAAACAGTATTATAGCAAGTTTTAGATTCTTACTCCTTTGAAAAACCTTTGTACTCATGATTATTTGTGGCTCTCCTACTTACAAGTTAGCTTTAGAATACAAATATTTTCCACATATAGATGCATTTTCTGTGGCGTAGACGCGGTGCTGTGCTCAGGGTGACACACACTGTGTTCATCTCCTCCCAGCTCTTCCTTCAACAGCCTTCAAAGTGGCTTCATACAGCAGAAATCAGCAAATTCAAAAATGAGTATTTTTTTCTCAAGGAACTATTTTTTTAAGCATTCATCAGCACAGCACTAGCAAAAGGCGAGTTTTGGAAGAAGTACAGTACTCAGACTATAACAAATATGAAAATAGATTGGGTAAAACTTGCAACAGGAATAAACAGATACTAGAAGAGGAGCGAAGGCAAAAGCAGATGACATGTTGCATTAAATGGATGTTAATATTTAGAAAATGAATACTACCTTAGCAGTCTGTTTGTCGTAAAGCATTTTTTAAAATGTGGGCTTATGCCTAGTGTCAGACAGTGACACTATAATAAATATATCCATTATAATATAAACATATGTAAACAAATATATCCATTATAATAAATATATCCATTATCCAATAAATATATCCATTTATTCTGAGTCTGTTACAACAGACTACTGTCAACTGATGGCTTCAAAGAACAGAAACTCAAAACAACAGCAACAAAAACCCTACAAACTTACTTTTTTACAACTCTGGAGTGCAGAAGTCTAAAATGAAGATATTTCAGGACCAAACTACACTTGGAGATTCTAGGAGAAAAATCTTCTGTGTCTGTTTTAGCTTCTAGTGGGCACTGTGGTCTTGGCTCCGTCACTGCAGTCTGAGCCTCCATCTCTCACACGGCCTTTTCCTCTGCCTCTTAGGAGCCCTAAATCCTGACTGGATTCAGAGTATATATAGATAATCCAGGATGATCCTTCATCAAAGTTCTTAGCTTAATTTCACCTACAACTTTCTCCCCCAACCTGCAAAAATGTATCACATTTATAGTTTCCAGGGACATGGGTGATCCTTTGTAAGGATCACCACTCAACCTTGTATTCCTCCTTTATGCTGAAGGTGTTTCTCAACTCTTAAAAAATGATTTTCCTATTTATTTACTTGTTAGACTTCTTATCTAACATCAATTATCCAAGTAATAAAAATATCTGTAAAAATTAAAATAATCCAGGTGCTATGAAAATTCACATTAGAAACATTTAAACATTTTACAATTTCTCAACTTTCTCTTTTATTATGTATCCCCAAATATCATCCTCATTACTTTATAATTCTATCTGGTAAGTAACTGACACCCTTTCTTTTGATGCTTTCAGTTTCAAGATTTTATGAATGTTTTGACTTCTCACAATGCTTTGTGGTAAACTACTAGTTTAGAATTGCTGTTGTTTTCCTTTTTGTGCTAGAGATTGAACCCAGAATCTTACATATGCCATGCGTTCCACTGCTGAGCTACACCCTCCCACAGACTTATGCCTCCAGACTGGAATTACCTTGGATGGACACATTAATACACAATTTTTATCCGTATAAGAAACTGTTCAGCATACAGAATAAGTAAAAAAATCAAGCACAGATTTTATTAATTTGTTATGCTAAATGTTTATTTTTTAGCTACCAACCAATAACTGACTACATAGATGCTCAGTTTGAGGCCTATCTTCAAGAAGAACTGAAAATTAAGCGTTCCTTCAAGTACCATGATACTCGTATCCACGTGTGCCTCTACTTCATTTCACCCACAGGACATTCTCTGAAGTCCCTCGATCTGTTAACAATGAAGAACATTGACAGAAAGGTGTGTTGGATACATCCACTGACCTCTCAATATTTTCATTTTGTGATAATATCGTAGTAATACCATATCTGGAAGCATTCACATGCGTGTACCTTTACTTTATAATATGTGTTTATATTATAGCAATTTTCCCCATTAGTATTTGAATTAGTTTTGTAGCACTTTAATAACAAAATGTCATAGGTTAGGTAATTTAAACAGTGAAAAATCACTTCTCCCATTCTGGAGGATCATAGTCCAAGATCAAGGCGCTGGCAAGGTCTGATAAAAGATGGATTTTCCACGTCTTGATGGTTTAGGAAAAACAAGTTTTAAAGGGAGAACTGATAGCCGGTTATGTAAATTTATTTCCAGAGACTATAAATTTTAGTCTGTGAATTCTATAGGATAAACAATAAATCTTCATAGGTGAAATTTTGTTTCCTTTAACAGGTAAACATTATACCATTGATTGCCAAAGCTGACACAGTTTCTAAAAATGATTTACAGAAGTTCAAGAGTAAGATAATGAGTGAATTGATTAGCAATGGCATCCAGATATATCAGTTCCCAACAGATGATGAAACTATCGCCCAGACAAACTCCTCAATGAATGTAAGCTTCTAACTGTT
>PVIR01044857.1:0-11020 GCA_004026965.1 Petromus typicus
AAGTATTTCTTGCTGCATCATAATATGGCAAGAAGACATCACCTGGTAAGACAGAGGAAGTATGCTAGCTCAGGTTTCTCTTCCTCTTCTTATGAAGTCATGAATGCCACTGTAGGGCCTCATCTCTGCTAGTACTTCTAATTACTTCCCAAAGACCATGCCTCCAAATGCTATTGACACATGGATCTGGGAATTTTTAAAACATGCGCTTTGGGGGGACACACTCAGACCTTAACACCAGCAAAACAAACCATTACCACAGGCAGAGGTTGAATGAGCCGAGGAACTTACAGTTTCATCCCCACCAATCATTAAGAGCTGTGTTCACTTTCAGGCAGACTCAGGCGAGCAAGTGGCAGAGCCAGGAGTTAGGCCTGGGACAGAGGTGCAAGTGGGCCTGGCCTGCTGTGTACAGGAACGTTAAGGGGATCGCAGGCAGAGTGTGGAAGAAAATCTACTCTACCATCCTGGACTTTTTAAGGACTCCACATATTTAGCCCCTGGATCTCTAGATTCCGTAAACAATAAGGACGTCTTTCGGTTTCTTTATTATTCACCTCTGTCCTAATGTTAAATTAGTCCACTAGTTCTAGCTCTTCGTCTTTTGCCACCTTTCATGTTCTCTCCATTCTCATTCTCTTCATTCATTTTACTTGGACCACCCATCCATCCATCCACCCATTCATTCACTCACTCACCCCATGAAGATTTATTTTCTGTCTGCCTAGCTGGGTTGTGGGCTCACAGAGTGGATGAAACAGATGTGGAAGTCAGAGACTGGCTTTAGAGTATGGAATATTTGAGCTCTTTAACACGTTCCCCCCCAAAAAAACAACTGTGAATGCAGGGTTTCCCAAAATATTCATCATGCAAGGCCCTTGATTATGATAATTGGTAGGGATAAGAGCATATAAGGGGTGATCTAGTTTTACCTGGGGGTGTTCACAAAGGACTTACCAAAAATTGGTGTTTACCAGTTCAAGAATGTTATGTTGCTTGCCGTTAGAAATCATATCATTAATTGTTTAACATCAGCTCTATCTCCCCGGAGCTCCATGAGGATGGGGATCATACTTGTCTTCTTCCACATTATGCCACAAGTGCCCAGCATAATCCCTAGAGGGTGCTCAATAAATATTCTGTAAATCAATGAAGGATTTTAACTTCTACTTGGACAAAAAGTAGTTATGTACAGTATTCTGATAGGACAAGTCACACACTTCAGTGAAGAACAGAAGCAAATACATACTGGTCCAACATGATAGAATATTTATTTTTACATTTTTATTTGGAAATAATTAAGCATTTATGGAAAAGCTGCAAGAATAGAATGAAAGATTCTTGACATTCTTAACTCACATTCTTAACTCAGATTCTCCAATTGTTAAGCTTTTATCATGTTGACCTATGATTCTCTTCCCTCTGTCTCTGTGTATAATTTCTTTCTGAAGCATTTGAGAATAAGTTACAGATTCAATGGCCAAAAGCCCTTACAAGTATAAGGTATACTTTCTGAAAGATAATTTTACATAGCCTCTGCACAACTATAAATACAAAGACATTAGCATTAATATAGTAATCCTATTCAATCCCTGGACTCATTCAAGCCTTTCCAATTGCCTCAATAAACATCCTTTTAAGGATCCTTGTTTTTCTGGTCCAGTATTTATTTAAGATCATGAATTACATTTAGTTGTCATATCTCTTCATTTGTTTTCAATTTGGATGAATCTCTAAATTTTTCTGTGTCTTTCACAGCTTTGACATTTGAAGAGTGCAGGGCAGATATTTTTTGGAATGTCTCTCAGTTTGGCTTTCTCTCATGTTTCTTTATGATTAAATTCTTTTTTTTGTTTTGGTTTGTTTTTTTGAGACAGGGTCTTGCTTTGTGGTTCAGGCTGGCCCTGAGCTCAGCCTCCAACTCACATCACATCAATCCTCCTGCCTCTGCCTCCCGAGTGCTGGGATTACAGGTGTGAACCACCACGTCCGGCACTGTGGTATGTGATGTTGATTGCTGCTGGGCATGAGTCTACACACCCAGTACTGTATGTGGTTAACCGGGGATCGAACCCAGTCCTTGCACTTGCAAGACAGGCGCCGGAACCACTGAGCTAAATCCCGGCCCTCTTTATCATTAAATTCTGATTATTTGCTTATCTGTGTATATCACAAACCAGTTGTAACCTAACACCTGACCTTCCTTTTTTGTGTTTCTATTTTACTTCCTTGACAATGAGGTGGTTACACATCCTCCCCTAGTTACTTATTTTCTCAATTTCCCTGTATATAACTGTATCAGTGGCTTTCTCATGTCTGAGAAATACCCAACACACTCCTGTTGAGAGTGGTTTAATTTGCTCATGATTTTGGCCCATGATTGGGTGGCTCCAGGGCAGTGTCATTATGGCAGAGGGTAGGGTAGAGCAAAGCTCTTGGCTCATGGCAGTTAGGAAGCAGAACAAGGGAAGAGTGCCAGATTGCAAGGGGAAAGGAAACAGACATAGGCCACAAGGCCACACTTCTGTGACCCACCCCACACACCTAGAAGTGTGCACTGACAACCCCCAGGGAGACCCCAAAGCTAATAAAGCTGAAACTCCACCTTGTCTTCCACAGTAACCAACCTCTTGATATGCGTACTCCCTCCTAGGCCTCACTTGTCATCCTCATGGGCCATATTCTCCTCCTTTTTACTGGGGCCTTGTTAGACAAGTTTCTTTCCTTTTGTAGACCACAGATCTGGTTAGTCTGACTCTAATTTTTCCATGGCCATAAGGCCAAGTGACCAGTAACACAAACCTGCAGGACTCCTTGCTGTTGTTACTCAAAATTTACATTTTTCTCACATAGTACCCATGGACGGACAAAGAATTCAATGAGCAGGCCTTTTTCTTATGGTCATTCAGGATGTAGAATGATACACATTTGGCTGCTACACTCTTCCCTCAGCCCACCTCAAGGAGAAAAGAGTAGGGAAGAGACAGCAGGAATCTTTAAGGGGATTCTCAAAAGCTGAATGCCTCCCTTCCGTTCATGTTTCATTGCCTAGAACTCAGTACCTGGTCACGGCTCACTGCAAAGAAGGCTGGGAGATGTAGTTTAGACAAACTTCTAAACAGAAAAAACTACTTTCACAGCTTCAACTGAAAAAATTGGAAGAATCTGATCTATAGGTTCCTGGCATCTCTTCTATAGGAATGTAAATTCCCAGAGGAAATAATCCAAGACCTGGGAATTTACATATGTAGCTTAAAATTCACAGGGAGGATGGCAAGATACCTCTCTCCTTCTTCAGCCTGAAAGCTCTTACTTATATTCTTCCACTGATTAGGATGACCCCACCTGAATGGGGACAAAATTCATGGTAATCCTTGAATTTTCATTACAAATCTAAGATGTTTTCCTATCATTGTTGTCTTCTATTGGGGAAAGATCTGTAATTGGGTGAGTTCTATGAGTTGAGAGGGAATGCGTGGAAAGTTGCCCTGAAAATGGCCTTTTTAAAAAAAATTAAAATCTTTATTGGTACATTACATACACACATCATGATTGCATTCAACAATGAGAATTTGTACCAGTATATGACACAACTTAATTCTCATTTTTTCCCATAACCCTACCACCCCCACCCCCATATACATAAATTTTGTTTCCTTTCTTTTTGTTATAATCTCATTATTTTCCCCTTTCACTCCATTACGCTTTGAGTGTTTTCTATTTCACAATATACAACATACATTCTAGAACTCATTTATATCTTTATTTTCTCATACTAGAGAAAAGATATGATATTTACACATCTGTGACCTATTTATTTCACTTATGAGGATGTCCTCAAGGTATGTCCATTAAAGTATAAATGATTCAAACTTATCATTTTTTTATGGCAGAGTAATACTCCATTCTGTAGAACCACAGCTTCTTTATCCAGTCTCCACTTGATGGACATTTGGGTTGTTTCCAAGATGTAGCAATCACAAACTGAGCTGCTATATTTAGGTGCACATATGTTACTGTGATATGAATCTTTTAATTTTTGTGTGTATATACCTAGCAGAGCGATGGCTGGGTCAAATGGGACCTCCAATCCTAGCTTTTTGAGGAATCTCCATACTGATCTCCACAGGGGTTGTACGAGTCTACAGTCCCACCAACAGTGGAGAAGAGTTCCTTCTTCTCTGAAGCCTTGCCAACATTTGTTGCTGGCTAATTCTGAGATGAAAGCCATTCTTTGTGGAGTGAGATGAAATCTTAATGTTGTTTTCATTTGCATCTCTAGAATGACTAGTGATGTTGAACATTTCTTCATATACTTCTTAGCTGCTTTTATTTCTTCCTCTGAAAAGTTCATTTCAGATGCCCATTTTTGAATTGGGTCTTTACATTTGGGTGGAATGATTTTTTTGAGCCCTTTATATATTCTAGATTGTAGCCCTTTGTCTGAGAGGTGGCTGGTAAAGATTCTTTCCCATATTGTTGGTTGCCTTTTCACTTTGCTGGTGGTTTCTTTTGCTGTGCAGAAACCTCTCAATAGGATCAGATCCCATTTATTGATTTCTTCTACCAGTTCTTGTGTTATCAGGGATTTTTTCATGAAATCTTTCCCAAAACCAATGTCTTCAAGAGTTTTATCTAATCTGTTTTGTAGTAGGTTTAGTATGTCTGTTTTAATATTTAGGTCCCTAATCCATTTTGATTTTATTTTAGTACATGGTGAAAGAGCTAGGTCTAGCTTTAGTCTTTGGCAGGTTAAAGTCCAGTTTTTCCAGCACCATTTGTTAAAGAGGCTATCCTTCCTCCACTGAGGGTGTTTGGCTCCTTTGTTAAAAATGAGATAGCTTAGTGTGTCTGGAGTTGTTTCTGGATCTTCTAATTTACTCCACTGGTCCTCGGGTCTGTTGCTTTGCCAGTACCATGCGGTTTTTATCACAGTGGCTTTGCAGTACAGTTTCAAGTTGGGGATCGTAATACCCCCCATCATGTCCTTATTGCTTAGAATTGCTTTTGCTATTCTAGGTCTTTTGTGATTGCAGATGAATTTCTGAATTATTTTTTCTAGACTTGTGAAATATGCCTTTGGGAGTTCAATTGGGATTGCACTGAAATGTATAGTAATTGTGGGAGTATAGCCATTTTGATGATATTGATTCTTCCAACCCAGGAACAAGGGATGTCTTTCCATTTTCTGGTATCTTTTTCTATCTCCTTTTTTAGAGTGCTATAATTTTCACAATAGAGGTCTTTTACCTCCTTTGTTAGATTAATTCCTAAATATTTCATTTTTTTGGGTGCTGCTGTGAAGGGGATTGATTCTCCAATTTCTTGCTCAGTAAATCTGTTGTTTGTGTATATGAAGGCTAATGATTTTTGAGCATTAATCTTGTATCCAGCTACACTACTAAATTTGGCAATTAGGTCTAGCAGTCTCTTGGTTGAATTTTTAGGATCCTCTAGATAGAGTATCACGTCGTCAGCAAATAATGACAGTTTAACTTCTTCATTTCCTATATTTATTCCTTTTATTTCTTTGTCTTGCTTAATTGCTATGGCTAATGTTTCCAGCACAATACTGAACAGAAGTGGTGAAAGTGGACATCCTTGTCTTGTACCTGATCTTAGTGGGAAAGGTTTCAGTTTTTGACCATTTAGGGTAATGCTGGCTGTTGGTTTCTCATAAATAGCTTTTATTAGTTTGAGATACAGACCATCTGTTCCAATCTTCTGCAGGGTTTTGACCATAAATGGATGTTGGATTTTGTCGAATGCTTTTTCCACATCTATTAAGATGACCATATGGTTTCTGTTCTTGAGTCTGTTGATGTTGTGTATTACATTTATTGATTTATGTATGTTGAACCATCCCTGCATCCCTGAGATGAATCCAACTTGGTCAGGGTGTATGATCTTCTTGATGACTCTCTGTATTCTGTTTGCTAGTATTTTATTGATGATTTTTGCATCAATGTTCATTAGGGAGATTGGCCTATAATTCTCTTTTTTGGTTGGGTCTTTCTCTGGTTGCTTTCAGAAATGAGTTTGGTAGTGCTGCCTCCCTTTCAATTTCATTGAAGAGTTTGAGGAGTAGTGGTGTTAACTCTTCTCTAAAAGTTTTGTAGAATTCAGCGGTGAAGCCTTCAGGCCCAGGGCTTTTTTTGTAGGTAGGTTTTTTTTTTTTTAATTATATATTCAATTTCACAGATTGATATCGGGATGTTTAATATTTTTATATCCTCTTTATTCAACTTTGGAAGTTTGTATGTATCTAGGAATTCATCCATTTCTTCTGTATTTTCCATTTTATTGGAATATACATTTTCAAAGTATGTGTTTATTATTCTCTGTATTTTGGCTGGGTCAGTGGTGGTTTCCCCCTTTTCATTTCTAATAGCATGGATTTGAGCCTTTTCTTTTCTTTGTTTGAGAAGGTTGGCTAAGGGTCTGTCAATTTTATTTATCCTTTCAAAAAACCAACTCTTTGATTTGTTGATTTTCTGTGTTGTTCTCTTAGTCTCCATTGCATTAATTTCTGCTCTGATCCTTATGATTTCCTCCCTAGTATGAGCTCTTGGTTTCCTTTGCTCCTGTCTTTCTAATAGCTTAAGGTTCAGCATTAGATTGTTAGTTTGAGCTTGCTCTGTTTTCTTCATATATGCATTTACTGTTATTAATTTCCCTCATAGAACTGCTTTCATTGTATCCCATAAATTCCTGTACATTGTACTGGGGTTATCATTCAATTGTAGAAACTGCTTAATTTTATCTTTAATTTCTGCTGTGACCCATTGGTTAGTCAGTAGTGTATTGTTCAATTTCCATGATGTTGTGAGTCTTGGGCATTGTTTTGCTGTTCATCTCTAGTTTCAAGGCACTATGATCTGAGAGTATACAGGGGACAACTTCAGTTTCTTTGCATTTACTTAAACCTGTTCTACGAACCAGTACATGATCTATTTTGGAGAATGATCCATGAGCAGCTGAGAAGAATGTAAATTCTTGCTTAGTGGGGTGAAATACTCTGTAGGCATCTATTAAGTCCATTTGTTGAAGGGTTTGGTTTAGCTCAAGCACTTCTTTATTGATTTTCTGTCCAGTCGATCTGTCTATTTATGACAGTGGGGTATTGAAGTCCCCTACTATTATTGTATTGCTGCTTATCTGGCTTTTCATTTCCATTAATGTTTGTTTTATATAGCTGGGTGCACCTGAGTTTGGGGCATAAATATGTAAGACAGTTATTTCTATCTCTTGGCTAGTTCCCTGTACAAGAATATAGTGACCTTCTTTGTCTCTTTTAATCAGTTTTGGCTTAAAATCTATTTTGTCTGCAAATAAGATAGCTACTCCTGCTTTTTTGCAGTTTCCTGTTGCATGGAGAATTGTATTCCATCCCTTTACTTCCAGTCTGTGGCTTTCTCTCTGGATTAGGTGTGTTTCTTGTATGCAGCAGATTGAAGGATCTTGCTTTTTGATCCATTCTGCCAGTCTGTGTCTCTTAATTGGTGCATTGAGACCACTGACATTAATAGTTATGAGTGATATGGATAGACTTAGGGCTGTCATGATTTCCTGTTCTAGGCTCTTTTATTCTTTGATTTTGTTTTTTTCCCATCAGTTTCTTGTTTGGCTCAGTGGGATGACTCTGCTGGGTCTCATGGGTTTGTAAGTTTCATTTTTTTTCTCCAAGATATCCTTTAGGATATTTTGTAGTGTGGGTTTCTATGCATGAAGTTTTTAAGATGTTCTTTGTCATGAAAGTATTTTATTTCCCCCTCAATTTTCAGAGATAACTTTGAAGGAAAAATCAGCCTGGGTTGGAAGTTGTTGTCCTTTAAGATTTGAAACACTTCACTCCAGGCTTTTCTTGCATTGAGTGTTTGGGTTGAAAAATCTGCTGTGACTCTGATGGGCTTCCCTCTGTAGGTGATTTTTTTTTCTTTTCTCTAGTTGTTTTTAATATTTCATTCTTTATTTTCGTATCTGGAACTTTTATAATTATATTCCTGTGTGTGGGTTTTTGTATATTTCAGCCCTGTGGAGTTCTGTATGCTTTGTGTCTCTGGATGTCTAATTTTCTTTCTTTGTCTGTGAAGTTCTCTGCCATTATTTCTGTGAACAAATTTTTTATGTCTTTTGTATCATCTCCTGCTTCCTCAGTAATTCCAATCAACCTTATGTTATTCTTCTTTGAATCATCTAGGAGCTGTTGAATAGATTTCTCATGGTCTTTTGTCTTTTTCCATAAATTATGTCTATCCTGTTCATAGGCTGTGATTGTGTCCTCTAGATCTGAGATTCTGTCTTCTACAGTGCTTATTCTACTTTGTAAACTTTCATTTTCTTTTTTGATTGCCTGGGTTTCTATTTGTAGCTGCTTAAGAGGTTCCATTGCTTTTGCTATCTCTGATTTTATTAGATCCTTGATTTACTCTTTGGCTTTATTAATCATGCCATTAACTATGCCCAGTATCTGTTTTCATCTCAGAAATCAGTTCTGATTTCCATTGTATTAGATCTTCTCTAGTTACCACATCAGAGTCCTGGTGGTTGAGTTTAAGATTTCTCCATTTCCCTTCCCTTTATATTACCTTGGGGTGAGATCTCTGCATTTGAGATTTTGACTGTTTCCTCATTTCTGAGCTTTTGTCCCTTTTGTTGTATTTGGCTTTATAGTTGTCCTATTCTCTGGTGATGTTTGTTGCAAGTTTCTTCCTAATATTTAGGTCCCTTAAGATTAGCACTAAGTCTTAACATTTTCAAACACAATCCAAGAAAAGCACTAAGTATTAACAGTATCAAACATAACCCAAAAAATGGTAAACTGGTTGTTGCTCTGAGCCCTCCAACCTCATAAGCCAGAACTATGATTAAATGCCCAGATTTAAAATTAACCATGGATATATTAATACCATTCAAGCATCACCTTTTGGAAGTGAAAGGGTTACCAAGGAGTGAGGTGGCAGAGAGATAGAGGAGGGAGAGATTAGTAATAAGATTAAAGGATGCAATGAAATAGAGAAATGAAGATTAGTAGAGTGGGCACAGAGTAGAAAAAAGGGAGAGATGAAGGAAAAAAAGGAGAGGAAAAGGGAGGGAGGAAAAAGAAAAGCAGCAAGAAGAATAACAAAAACAGAACTAAATAAAACAAATAGGGATAAAAACAGAATAGGGTAAAATTGAGTCCAATAATAGCCAGCTGGAGGTGAGGAACCATTGATTCCTGTATGGGCTGAGACACACAGTTTGAAGTTTATAGGCCACAGGGAAAAAGAGCTGTGAAGTTGTAGACTTTCCCCCGATGTGAGCCCAGTGTCCTGTAGGTGGCGCTGGACCCAGAGACTCACTGATGCCCAGGTTGCCGGTCTCAGAGCAGGGGTTGCCCCCTTCAGTATGGTGGGAGTGTGTGTGGGGGGTCTTAGTTGTTGTCCAGATTTGGAGCGTCCCAGAGCTGGAGGTCTTGGGGATGCCAGTTCGCTGTGGTGGAGACCATCTTGGTGGATCCCGCAGGGGCTCGGAGGCCTCTTCTCCTGGCGGCGCGGATCCTCCGTTTGGTGGGCGGTGGGCGGGGCTTCCTCACACGGGTCCTTGTCCTCTCCCGTGAGTCCGGGTCTGGGAGTGTTCTGCCCTTTACCGCAGCTGCAGGAGGCCTGGCATGCAGTTCTCCTCCTCCATGTGAACCTGTGTCTCGGAGGCTGGCTGTGCGCTGTCTGCAGTCACTGGGTTCCTGTGCTTGGCGCCTGTGGGAGGTCCAGCAGGGTGGACCGCCCTTCCCCCCTGTGGGGAGCGGGGATGGGGTGGGGTGGGGGAGGGATGGACCGTTCTCTAGGTTGCTCTTCTTTCTTTGGCCTTAATCAATATTTGCTTCTCATCTCTTCGATCTAGGTTTCTCTGCTGTCCTTCCTTTCCTTCCCACAATTTCCGTTTTCAGGTTTAAGAACAATTTCTATGGAGGCAGTGGTCTCCAGCTATTACCATTCCGCCATCTTCCCAGAATCCTCAAAAACAGCCTTTAAAAAAAATCTGTTCCAGGTTTAGGAGGCATGAAGCATTATTGACAAAAGGAGGTTCAGAGCCACACATTTCTGTTTGAATTCCAGCAACAATGCTTACTGACGATATGACATTGAGTTACTTCCCTTCTGATGGTGTAACATTGGATCACATCACTTTTCTGGACTTTATTTCCTTACCTGTTACAGTGTTACTGAATAGGCTGGTGGTGAAGATTACACCATATGATGTGAGATGCAACTTGGCCTAGAAACGGCCATTCTGTTAAAAAGGTTATATGTTTTAGAACACTGTGACCTTGGTAATAGAATCATCTAACTGTTGCTATTGCCTTCAGTAAAGACTCGCTTCTGCATGGAAACCTCCTAGTAACAGAGAGTAAAGAATTTTGCCTTTAACTACTGTGCCTCGGTCAAACTCAGGGCTCTTCCTGCTCAGCTTGTTCCAGCGGAACAGATCCCAGCTGGGTAATAAAGCTCTTGGTTGGACTTTAAGATCATGGCGTGTCCTGAGAGACTGTTGCTTATTGGGATGTGAGCAAAACATAATATTGCATAAAATGCTCAGCACGGTGCTTGGCACACTCTTAGCTCATTTAAACGGTAGCAGCTGCTATCTTCATCTCTCTTTTGGTCCATTTATTCTAATAAGCACATTGGAATGCGCCGCGTAGTATGTATTTAATATATTGTTCAAATAGAATGAATTGAAAATTATGACAGAAGCCATGTCCCAACCCTAGGCTGGCAGTTAGAGACTTGTGCACACCCCTCAGTGAGGGAGAGGCCACTCCTCCCTCTGAGTGTCACACACTCAGAAACCACAGATCCAGATGCAGAAAAGTGAAGGAGCCTCCCACAGGGCCAGCATCAGATAAGGATCTTTTAATCAAGCCTCAGGCAATTAAGTGTCCTCATTGTCCCACCAGGGCACTGCCTCATCAGAACTTCAGTCTCTCAGGACTGTGAGTCTCTCAGGCTTGATCAGAGCAGTGTGTGCCTTTCTCTCT
>PVIR01044858.1:0-10995 GCA_004026965.1 Petromus typicus
AAAAAAATTAAATAAACAGATTTTACTTAGCACACTGTGAGTTCAGGTGCTCAAGATGGCCAAACTTAGGCTCTCCCTGTAGACCTTCTGCTTGCTAATGAGTTAGCATATGTTGTGCAACATGCACACTTGCAGCACACATGTAAACAAGTACTCTGTGTTACATTATTTGTCAGAGTTAGTGACTTACTAGCTTCGTGTAATGTTGGACATAAAGTAGTACTGGGGCCTTGCAGTGCTAATCCCTATACCACTGAGATATGAAAGGCATGTGAGATGTCTCTGTATCTCTTCTTTGGGCTGCCCAATGCTCAGGTGAAGCCTCATGACTTGGATCAATTGTAGTATACATACAATGTAATTTTCTTTCCAATCTGTAGGGTTTGAAAGACGCAGGCATACTTTTTCAAACTACGAGTATGGTCTCTGCCTTATTCCTAAGTGAAATAAATAGGGCACATATGTGTAAATATTGAATGATTTCTCTGGTCTGAGAAACTTAAAAGGTGAGTGAGAATCATAATGTATAATTGGTTTTGTGAAAAAAGAAGGAAATGTTCAAGGGAGAAGGGGAACTGAGGGGAGGGAACGGGCAGAAAAGAAAATGGGAAGCATGATAGGGTTGATAGATATTATATAATACAGAAGAAACTACACTAAATAATTTCCCTTTCATATCCCAAAAGTGTAAATTACTACCTTCATATGACTATTCTCCCCACTGTAGTTATAAACAATCTGAACCTTATGATTCAGTGAGTAACAGACAAAATGGAAAGAACCGAGACCAGTCCAGTATTGGAATCAAAGGGATAAATTAAAACTCATTCATTGTTTAAAAGACTAAAGGAATGCTATTACCCTAAATTCATTTGGCTTGCCTACTCTTTGATTCAGTTAGTCTTAATACTTTCTTAACTATTTATCTCCTTTGTAAAGGAGATAAATTCCCTCCCCTTCTTAGTTCCCCTTCTCCCTTGAACATTTCCTTCTTTTTTCACAAAACCAATTATACATTATGATTCTCATTCACATTTTAAGTTTCTCAGACCAGAGAAATCATTCAATATTTACACATATGTGCCCTATTTATTTCACTTAGGAATAAGGCAGAGACCATACTCATAGTTTGAGAAAGTATGCTTGCATCTTTCAAGTAGTTTTAATAAAGCCCAAGAAAAAGAGAATAAACCTAAAATGAGACACACAGAAAATACAGATTCCTTATTCTGAACAATTTATTAACTTTCATGGGAGCCATTTATTTTTTGTGTCTTCTGATAAATTTTTATTGTGTTTGTTATATTATCCACAAAATTCCAGGATATGACTATTATTACAACAGTAGGGAAACTAGTTGCCCAGGCCCCATCTCATCCCTCGCTGCAACTAGAAATGTAAACATATACATACATATATATATATACATATATATATACATACATATATATGAGTATATATATACATATATATGAGTGTGTGTGTGTGTGTGTGAAACATAATAAAAAACATTGCCAAAGACTAGCTTTTTCCCACAAGAGCAGAAACCAACAATTATGAACTTGGGGGAAAAGGACAGAAAGGAGAAGGGGAAGAGAAATGGAGAGCAAATGGGAGCAGGAAGAAGAAACAAAGGGAAGACTAAGAATCTTTTATCTTCCCAAAGAAACAAATTTTCTCTAAAAAGAGAAGGGAGGAAAGAATTCAGTTTGAGAAAAAATAGAATAACACAAGAAAAAAAATAAAAAGACAAAATTTTCTTTGCAATAAGGAAAATAGTCGCATAAATGAAACAAATTAGTATATCTGCTAAAATATATTTTAAACAAAAATAGATAATCTGAACTTTAATTTACTTCTTATTCATGTTTTTCTTTTATAATATATCTGCACTTATGTATATGCATAGTTTATCATGTAAGAGAAACTATGTTCTATTTAAGCTTGTGTGTCTGATTTATTTCACTTCACATTGTGTTTTCAATATGTGCCCATTGCCTATTATTTTATTTTTTATAGATGAGTGTTTTTATAATATCTTTATAAATATGTAGGTGTCTTGTATTAGAAATTTAAAAAGAAAAAATAGATTTTTTATTATCCTTGGAATAAGAACACTGGATTCTACCATAAAAGAAATATATATCTTGGGTCTTTCTCTCTCAGAATGAAGAACAAATGGATATGAAAAAATACTTATAAATTATCCGTATTATTTTCTGTATTTACAGCAGCTATTTTTGCAGAAAATCCTGAAAATCCTGACCATGCAGTGGGAAGAAATTATACATATTGCTCCTCAACACCTTAAAATCTTCATCTGTAAAGCAAGGATACTGTTGGTACAGAAAATCCTGAAATTCCATTCATTTATGATGTTTTCAAGGAAGTGATATCTACGTAGGAAAAATAAAATGACTAAAAACAATAAAATGAATGTAAGATATTTACTGATGAAAGGATCAACTGGAGAAAAAGTGAGAGATCCTCTTGGCTAGCAAGAGCTCTTCTTTTTATTTGTGAGTAAACTATATGTGTTTTGTTTGTCACTGTTGTGTCCTTGGAGTTCATACTTCATTTCCAGAAGAAGACCCTAGAGGGGAGAAAAAGTTGGTTACATTAGTAACTTGGACTAAAATAATAATTTTTCATGACAGTATGACTATTTCTGTGTCATAATGAATGAATGTATATTTTAAAGGTCATTAATTGGCATGTAAGTCCATTTCTAGTCTCAGATTGCAATAATGACTTCATTGGCTAGGTCTACATAGTTCCTATGTGAGGAAATATTTATGACACACATCTAATTTATGTTATGAATATACTTTGTGTTAATTATGGTTTAGACATGATGTTAGTTGTTTCCATATTTCCAAGACAGACTGAAGAAAAGGATGATGCTTTGGACAGTGGAGCTAAATTTTAGCTTGGATTGAAATCGAGTGGTGTGGAGGGTGCTCGTCACTGCCACAGTGCCCCATCAGAGCTGCCTCAGTACAGCTTGAAATTCGGTCCAACAACACGGATTTGTGTAATATTTGCAGGTGATATTAATAGTGCTACCACAGTCAGAAACACTGACATGTAAGATCAACAGTATAATACAAACTATATTTATAGAAATCACCTAGAGATCTGTGAAAATGCATACTCTGATTCAGCAGGTCTGCAGTGGGGCTTGCCGTTGTGCATTGGTAATAAGCTCCCGGGGGATTCTACTTTAACTGATTGCCTGACCAACTTTGAATATAAATGGTTAGAATGTGCACCACCTAGGAGCTATTAGACATACAAACTTGAAACTCAAATAAATGGGGTGACTATAGTTAAAACTACTACACTGTGTGCAGAATCTTGCTGAGTTCCACTCCCTGCCCTCAAAAAATAATGTAAAGTGATAGATGTGTTAATTTGATCACAATCATTTTTACAATGTAGGCATATGTCAAAGTATCACAATACACATTTAAAATATATAAAATGTATCAACTGTACCTCAATATAGCTAAAAAATTTACACATATACATATTGGTTGCTCAGTATGCTTCATATGCTGTAATGATTTCCAAAAATGAATTAGTTCCTGTAAGTTTCATGAGATTTAGAGAAGAAATCTAAATACTAAACATATATAACCACAGAAAAAAAGAAAAGCCAAAGATACACCAATAACGAACCAATTAGCTCCAAGAAGAAGGGAATGATCCCTGAAAGGATCACAGAGGACAACCTTCTCAGGAAAAAGCTGATATTTATGTACAAGATTCAAGAAAATTAACCTAAGGTGTCATATGAGAGTTTTAGACTACTTTGAATAAAGAGGCAGAAGTGACATTTTAAAAAAATCATCACCTAATAGATCAAATAACAAATATTTTCACTTTTAACAGATCTGAACTTTGCTAACCAAATAAACAGACATGTTATGTCCCACTTTAAAAAATAAATAAATGAGCAAATAAACCCACAGAATTGAGGTAAACAATGTTCTAGAAAATTATTCCGATACCTAAGGACTTAGTGCAAATACCACAAAAGCTAAAGCAAATAAAGACTTACCAGCTTTTTTTTTTTAGATCGTTGGAAGAGAAAGTCCCATTGAAATGCCTGGACCATATCTAAAATCCCAGCAGACTCTGATTAGCTAGAAAATATCTACCTTCTAATAGTCTGGCCTGATGAGAGATCTTTGGCCTCCGGGTGCTACTGAGGATTAAGTTCCCTACCTGAAAGTATTTTGAAAAAGTATTTTCTTCTAAAATAACAGAGAATGCAAGTATCCACTCTGTTACACAACCATCATTTTTATGTGTGAGTAGCAGAAAATTAAAGCAAATCTGTGCCTTCTTTCCTAACAGAGAAAACTTATAAAGGACAATTTAAAACATTTATGTAAACAATTACGTAAATAAAGTTGAACTCAATATTTGCAAAACTGTTTCTGGTAGAATTTAATGTTGTTTTCACAGTATAAAACTAAAGAGACTAAACATAGCCCTGAATACGGGGAATCTTTAAAAGCTATTGTTATTTGGAACAGGAAGTAAAGTAGGGCTGTAGCATCTTCCCAAAGTCCTTTGTTAAAAGATCTTTGTCTAAACCCAGTTAGGAAGGGCAGGATCTGAGGCAAAAGTACTTCTATACACACACATAGCTTCTTCTCCTTATTTCTCTTAGTTTAACCTTAACCCATAGAACTCATTTTAGAAAGTCAAGATACAACAAATAGATATTATTTGAAAGAATATAGCAAACAAACATATGTGTGAAGAGTTCAAGTTTAAGCGTCTTCTATTTCTTCAATTGGAGCATTTTGAATCTATGCTCCTAAGCGTGATTGCCACAAAGGGGAAATCAAACTCTCTGCTAATGAGGTTAACAGGAAGCTTGTGTGCCCTAGAAGGAACATTTTGCTTTTAAACAGGAATCATTTGTACCTGGTATTCAACTCCTCTCATTTAATAGCAAAGAGCACAATGTCAATGTGTTCTCTACCTCCCAACTCTTTATTATGTACAATGTTTATCAAATGCCTACGTACTGCTTTAAAAAGTTACCAATACATAACCTTTTGGAAAAGATATCATAGAACTAACCAGTTTGCAATTTAGCTGACTTGAATATTCTAGAATGTCATGGAATTCATAACGCAATTAGCCAGGTATTATAAGTGGATAGTTAGACTCCACTCCAGTCCTTGAGTTATATAGCACTTATAATGCTGGGTCGCATGATCCACTGCTACAACCTTGGGGTCATTACTTGGCTTTTGTTTATTTAGTTCATTTTAGTGAATACCAGAAGTGAAGAGATTTTATATGCTTAGAATGGAAAGTACTATACCTGCTTAATGGAATAAAACAAAATATGGACAATTCATGGCCCTGACTTTGAGAAAGGTGAAACTGAGGTGGGGAGATAAATAAGAAATAAATTTTTGTAGATTCATTTATGACAAGAAAAAAATTAAAGATGAGTCCTCTTTCTTCTTTATTTTCTTTGGTTTGAAGTACCCGTTTCAATAGCTAAACATGTAGTAGTTAAAAAGCACGCAATAAAATACAGAACAAAAGAGAAATGTAAACATTTTCTGAGAACTGTTCTTTATAAATAGCAATGCAATGTTATCCTCTATTTAAACATATGCTAGTAAGGGCACTGACTCAGAGTATATTGGTTGTGTCAGAAAGTAGAGTTTTAATAACTAGGGAAAAAAATCTCAGATAAAACTCAACTCTTAGACATGAACAAAAAATGTCATTCTTCTTGCAGCCAAATTTTAATACATCCTTCAAGGTGTAAGGAGTGTTGAAAATCAATATCAAATCCCAGAGTCCTTCTGCTGAGATATTCAAAATGTTAACTCTAATGGGAGTCACACCAGAAAAAAAAAAAGGCAGCTATAACCTGGAGCTGAACAGTTCACACAGGGCTTACAAAGAATTATTGCTCAAAACCTAAACACATCGTGTGTCTTAAACCACAAAACAAAACCTTTTCTTTATCATAATAATTTAACAAACAATGTAATTGTCTTCAAAACTGAAAGCCGGATACAAAGGTAGATAATTTTAGGGAAATTATTTTCTCTTGTTTGGTAATTACCATTAATGAAAAAAGATTTTTTTAAATGCTAATAAATCAGGGCTGAATTGACTGACCATGCATCCAAATTGCTGCATTATTCACACTGGAATTACTCCAAAGATTAGCTGCAAATTGCCCTCTAAATTGAATTTATGGTTTCATTTTTCATAACTACTGTGTTGTGACAGACGAGAGGAATCTGAGAGGAAAATGACAGCGATGGACCCGATTTCCTAGTGCTCTATCTTCAAGTTAAAGTCAACCCATCTTGATAATTTATTTTGGCAAGCACAAGGCCCTGGAAGGCTACAGTCCAGGAGGTTGTACTTCAGATCCCACTTGGGAAAGAAAAAGGTCAACATTGTATTTTTACCTAGTA
Source organism: Petromus typicus (assembly GCA_004026965.1). Classification (NCBI taxonomy): domain Eukaryota; kingdom Metazoa; phylum Chordata; class Mammalia; order Rodentia; family Petromuridae; genus Petromus; species Petromus typicus. The sequence continues at coordinate 6,471 of PVIR01044858.1, forward strand.
GAATCTAATTAAATTAATGCCAGTGGGTAAAGTCTACATATATGATGCAGTGATTCTATGAATTATAATCTTTTATTTAATCTTCTCAATGGGTGAAGATAATCCTATCCCCATTTTAAAAGAAGAAAGTGAAGCTGGGAAATCTGCCAGAGCCTAGACTCTGGGGAGGCTTTAGGACCTGTGCCCAGGGTCTCCTTCTATGTTATGCCCTGGAAAGTGCTACTGCTTTGATCCCACTACTGATTCTGACCAATTGATTTTCTGCTGTCATTTCTTTTACATCAAACCTAACAAAAATGACTATAGTCTAAATTAGACTGTAGGAAACAAAAGACTAGCTCTACAAATTGGTCATGATGAATACATTTAAATCTCTCTAGACTAACAGTGGAAAGAAGTAACTTTCCAGGTTGGAGAGACATAACGGCTTCCTGCTTTTGTGAGCTACAGAGGTTATCGCAATACAGACATGGAATATAATTTTGTTAGCCCTTATATCAGGTTGTATCGTCAGGACTCTCAGGTTAAAAATGATCGAAAACATATATTGGGTTGGAGTTAGTGACAGTTGCTTTCGATGGCTTCAGGTTTATAAGACACCGGTGTGTGAACATATGTTCTCCTTGTAAGACAAATGATCAGGCAGTCTCCTACGGCTTTCGGTTTATGAAGGTTTAGAAGGTGTCACCATTATTCTTCTGAAATGGCCTCAAGTATCTTCTCTTTCTTCACACTTTTAAGCTAACATCAGATCCCCATCTGTTAATAGCATTTCTAAAATCTGCAAGAGTAAGCAAAATTATTTTTATTTACAAATAAGTATCTCATATTTCCACTTTCTACTTATTCATAATTTAAAAGTTCTTTTAAAATGACACAAATAAGATCTTTATCAGGTGGGGTGAAACTAAAAAGTTATGAGTGTCTAGATAAAATTTTTTATACTTAAAACTTTTAATCTAATTATTTTATTACTGATTTATAATACATCTTTTTCTAGTGTATATGATTTAACTCTTTCCTCAAAAGTTTATTTTTAACACTTTAACTGATGATAATGTAATAAGTTTTTAAGACATGCATATAGTCATCTGCCAAAAACTGCACACACATATCAGACATAGAAAAACTTGTATATAATATTAAATTTATTGTGACATCATGAGATTAACAGAAGTTAACCTTGAACTCTACAATTACAAGAGGTGCTCAAAGATGTGGCCATTAGCTTTCAGACATGTGTTAGAATGACAAACTGCTGCTTGGGTGACATTGGTCACTGGACAAGCTGCAGATGCATTTTCAATTTTTTCCTCTAAGAGCAGGCAGTGTAGTGAATCTTCTGCAGTATGTGATATCCTCTAGGGTCTCCCATATGAGGGTAACACCACTGCTGAAAAAAATATATAATTTTTCTTTCCCTCAAGTGTATGGCCATTTTATTGGTAGACTGTAGAAATATTTGTATGTTATAGTTGTGTAAATATATTTCTAATTTATAGATGCCAACTCCTGCCAATATCTTACCAATATGACCAATTTGACTGAAATTTTATTCAATTCCCTGTAAATGCACAATCTAATGTTATGAAGGTCTAGAGTTACATACCTTTTGACTTTTGCTGTTACATAGAAAAGGCAAGTCAAGGTCCATTTTTAATGCAGCAAATTCACAATCAACTCACTGTAAAGCTCCTGGCATTTCCTTAATATCTCTGAACATAGTTATGGTTCACTAAACCTATTTATAGCATCTCTGTGAGCATAAGATAAAATAACTAAATCTCAAGACCTACAATCTGAATCTCTGTAAGGCATCCTTGGACCAATGGTTGAGCTTCATTATCAGAATAGATTTAAATGATAAAAGCAAAACAATAATCTTAAACAATTAACTTAGATTATAACTTTAAGGATGATTTTAAATAATATGCAAAAATGTGTAACAGGGAAAATATAGATTATATCTGACTACTTTTAAAGATTAAATTAATGGAATTATAAGTATAATCTTTTGTTCTAGTTTATTCAGTTAACATGATTGTAACATTCATTCACATTCATAGAGTTCATTTTACTTGGTTTATGGTTTATTTTAATTATAATTGTATATACATAATGTTTTATTATAACAATTTATTTATTCTTTCTACACATTTTGTTTCACACATTTGATTTGTTTGTGGTCATAGGCTACAACCAAACATTCCTGCTCTTGTGTCTTGTGCACCTTAAGTACACACTGTGTGGAGTAATACTTATAGGATATATTATATTCGGCACAAGTAGATATTTCTAAATAGCTTTTCACCATTGCAGCACTAATTTGTACACTAGCAATGCATGATAGTAAAACATATTTTTCAAAAATGGTTAAAATTATGAATTATTTTATATAGATATAAAAATGTACACATATTAATGTTTTAACACATTAAATGTGAGAAACAGGCAGATATTATAATCAATTTAAAAGATGATTCAAAATAAAAAATACATTTTTGTAGTGTTAGAATAAACTCAAAGATAATAAGTGAAAGTAGTGTGAGATCACTGAGAAAAGCCTGTATGTAGACTCCTTACTGCAAAATAGTTCAGGCAAGCTACAATCAAAAGACTTGTAGAGGTTTTTTTTATGCAATGCATAATTTTTCATTGTAAAACACTGCCCTGGAGAGTTCCAGTTGATGCACAAACTCTAGTTTTACAAGTGTGCATTGTGATTTTAATTTAGATTACACTGTTGCCTTATGAATATGAACACATTTTTACATGCTAACTGCCCAGTTCACTAGCCTCTTTGGTTAAATATGTATGGAAGAAATTTGGCATCCTATTGTAATTTGTTGACTGTTTTTAGTATGTGCATTTGCAGGAATTCTTCCTAAATCCATTTATAAGTCCCTTCTTACTGGTTGTATAACTAGCCTTGTGACTGCCTTTTCATTTGCTTGAGGGTGACTTTTAATGAACAGAAGAAATTACACTAAAATACATCTTGTTCAGTTCTATTCTTCCATGTCATAGCTTATTCAGACCTCGATTCTTTTTTTAATCTCCTTCTTTTTAAAGACATTATACCATTTTTATGGCTGTTAATTTTACTGTGAGTTTATATCTTACATCTTTACAGTCTCTTTGCCTTTAAAATATTTTTTTCTTTGTTCACAAGAGCTTTATTTTGACTTTAGAGTTCTTCAGTTTCAATTACTGGTGTCAGTGTGCATTTTCTTGTATTTAATCTACTTGGAATTCTTTGTATTCCATGAATCTGAGTAATGAGATCTTTCAGCAAAGCTCTTTCAGCAACACTCTTCAAATATATATTTTAAAACATCACATCTTTCTCATTACCTCTATTGTTCCTCCAGGATCTAGATGCTTGGTAGTCATTTTATTCTCTCCTCCATGTTCCTGAACTGTTCATATTTTCCTTTTGTGCAGCTCATTCAGCTATACTCTGTGTAATATCTACATTCTGTTTTCTAGTTCACTAAATCATTCAGTATGATCTTCTGTTTAACACATATTTGTGTTCTGAATTTCAATGGCATTATAATTTAGTGCAAAAAGTTACATACTGTGTTTTTACTTATCCTTCACTTTGAGTTTTTAAAAGATCTAATTATTTTTTATTCTTTTAGTTATATATTGAAGATTTTCTTTTTTATTGTAATAAAGACATTTACCATAAAATTTACCTTAACATTTTTAAGTACATGATACCACAGTGAAAACTGTAAACATATGGTTGTAGACTTATTCCTCTTACAAAACTAAAACTCTATACCCACTGAACACTATCCTCCCTTCCTATAGCTGCTGAATACTTCTATTCTACTTTCTGTAGACAAGAGTTTGACTAGGTTAGAATCTTCTGGTAAGTAAAATAATATGGTATCTGTGTTTTTGTGACTTTTTTACACTTATCATAATGTCCTTAAGATTTATCCATGTTTTAGGAATATAGTAGAATTTCCTTTTTCTTCATTACTAAACGCACTTTTTATGTATATATCACATTTACTTCATTCATTTATCCAACAATAGGCATACAGATTGCTTCTACCACTTGACTATTTGAAAAACATTGCAATGAATTTGGATGTTTAAAAACAGTATCTCTTTCAGATCTGTTCAATTCTCCATAGACAGATGATAGACTGCTAGATTACATTATAACTATATTTTTATTTTTATAATAAACTTACTCTTTTTCAAAGATGCCAGACTTTTTTATTAATTTATTTTTATTAATTTAATTTATTTTCTATGCACATCACAATCACACTCAATCTTGAGAATATTTATATGTATATGATACAAGTTAATTCTCATTTTACTCATCCTCCCACCTACCCTACAACTTCCCCATCCCCTGTATACTTATGCTTTCTTTCTGTTTTTAACATCATACTTTTTCTTTCCCCTAGTTACTTACCCTTTTCCCTTTCTCTTTGAATATTTTCTAATTCACAATATCAATCATACATTCTAGAACTAATTTACATCTTCAAAGTCTCGT
>PVIR01044859.1:0-10998 GCA_004026965.1 Petromus typicus
ACATCTCTGGCACTTGTCATAATAGCCCTCAGCAAGTAATAATAATGAGAGCAACATATGGCATCTGAAGAGTGTCAACACCAAAGACAGACTGTGATTTGCAGAGAATCTACCAGAGAATAAAGGGCAGATATTCATGTAACAATGAGGACCTCGTGCCAATCTGTGGGTCCTACTTTTGTGTGCTATAAACCTTCTCTTTCTCTCATAATATTTATTATCTTTTCTTCTCTTCTCACTCTGTGTGTTAAACAAGATGACCATTGAAAAAGGTTGTATTGATCAAGCAGATCAGATGAAGTCCTGAGACTTCCAGCAAAACCCACTGTTTAAAGAAGTACAGACAGTTTAAAACTAATTGGGAAAAGAGGAAGGAGACAAGTTATAAATGATCCCTTCTAGATAAGTTAATTATTTGATATTATGTAGTGAAATAAAATATAAATATTTGGTACATTTAAAAATACTTAAATTGGTTCATTTGGACATTTAGTTACATTTCTTGGAAAATGTTGATAGCCACTCTGTAATCCCCATAGAACCCTAAACTAGTTTGTACAACTCTCATGGTGCTATCTTGAGCTGAAGCCCTCATTCATTCTATTCAAGACCACACTTTTTGTTTTCAGTCAAAAACTTTAAACAAAATATGTGAAAATTATTTTTTTCCAAAACTCTTCCTAGACACTTCTCAGAGCTCCAAGAAAAGCCAAGTCCTGCTCCAAAAAGAATAAAGTATATTCATCTAGAAAGCAGAGCTGAGCTAGAGCACTTGGGAATGTTCTCATGCCTCGTGTGTTCTTTGGAATCCTTTGCTGAAGAACGAGAGATCTGCAGCAATGGAGCAGACTTGCTGTACATGAGGAAAAGGCCATGGCTGTCCTCACCCTCACTGCAGGAGAGTGGGGGACATGGACATACAAAGCTGAGACAGTTTTTTTTTTTTGTAAAATGCAAACAAAACAATCCACTTTGGGAGATATTTAAGATATTGATAGAAATCATAGAAATGAGTAACTGAAATAAGGTCTATGTAAAAATAGTATGACCTTATATTTGGTACAATTGATGAATGATTGATAGATACAGTAATATTGAAAGCAATGTTGTGTTTGGGACAACAATTATACTTCATATTAAAACATATCTGGAATGTCTGTGATAATGACTGATTTGCAGCTGTTATTATCCTCGTTGCTGTGCTTGAATGCAAGGGTATGTTTGGACAGTGTGCAGCTCACCTGGATCGGTGCAGTGCACTCATCCTTGGCTCTGGAATTAGAGTGCCCTTAAACATACTACCGGTACTCATCTAACCTTCCGGTTATGGTCTTCATTGGTCTGTTTCTGCATTTGTAACTACACTTCCGAACGTTTTAATGTTAACTAGAGTTTCCCATGGACATGTGTTAGGCAGCTTTCTTCTGCTGTAAAATAAAGTCTATGTAAAAATAGCATGATCTTACATTTGGTACAATGAATGAATGCTTGATGGATACAGTAATATGCTATGACAACATGGAAAGCAACACAAGGGAAGGTTTGGATAGTATATTTGCAGAAGTGTGAGTGATTCTGTGTAGGTAATGGAGAATATGTGGGACGAGGAGTAGGAGAGCTGTGAGAGGTGCCATGTTTCATCCTGAACCATGATGAATGACATTTAAAATGCTACTCTTCTGTGGGCCTGGTTAATCACTACACTTTTTAGCAGCAGCTGCAGGATGTAATGAAAGCAATGCCTGTGGAAGAAACTGGTGTAACACTGGAGAATATTTGGCACAAATGACCCAGCTGGAAGTGGTAGCATCAGAGAAAAGATGCCAGGAGGTTAAGGAAGAGAGTGACATGATGCCCAGTGTTCTGAATCTGAAGATACTCTGAGGAGTCTTAATTTCTGCATAACTGTTAAGATAAGTGAGGCTAAATAAAAGGAGTAATTTGGGAAGCTTCAAAGGCTTTACTAACAGCAGTACTGGACGTAAGTTTTGAAAAGAAACTGAAGACATACATATTTACATTTACGTGGGAATATTGTAGTAAAATATGATATATGTGTATTCTTCTGTGGAAAAAAATGATATTCCCGACTCATGAAGCAGTGTGCATGATACAATTAAAATAAAAATGTGCCTATTCAAAACCTCAGTGACCTATAAGACTTTAGCAAAATTAAAATTTTCACTCACATCCCAGTCTAGGAAGTCTTAGTTCAGAACTGATTTGTTAGTTCAGAACTGCAATGGCCAATAATAATGAATGTTCCTTAAAAAATGCTCATAGATATAAAGGATCTAAATATACATGAGATCATTTTATTTCAGGAGTCATAACTCAGACTGGCATCTAAACTTGTCACAGAGATCACCTTCTATTTGTAAAAGCTTTTGCTACAGAGTCGAAATTGTCCAGATTTTTTCTGAATCAATGAATATTTTATATTAATACCTCTTCAAGTTTTAAAAAATTTACATCTCAAGGACATTAAAATTAACTTAAGAGATTAATGCATAGCAACAAAAGCAGTTTTACTTTGAAGTTAAAAATCACAGGGTTAGGCTACGTTTTCAATTGACAATCTGTCACCAAAGTCACAGCCCGGACTGTGATGTTCTGTTGTGATATTTTCTTTTCTTTTTTTAAGGTTTTTTGAGACAAAGTCTCGCTTTGTAGTTCAGGCTGGTCCTGAGCTCAGCCTCAAACTCACATCACAGCAATCCTCCTGCTTCTGCCTCCCGAGTGCTGGAATTACAGGCGTGAGCCACCACACCCAGCACAGTGGTATGTGGTACTAGTTGCTGCTGGGCGTGAGTCTCCACGCCCATTATGGTATGTGGTCACCGGGGATCAAACCCCGGGTCCTTGCACTTGCAAGACAGGCGCCGGAACCACTGAGCTAAATCCCCAGCCCTGTTGTCATATTTTCTGGGGTCGCAGATAAACAGAATTTAATTGTATTTATTTAAATAATTAGTCTGAAAATTATTTCTTTGGTAAAAGAGCTATTTAATAAGGTGCCCTGGGGTGGAAATGATGAGACCTTAGTAAAAATGAGATAGTTTTCCATTAATTACAAAGCCAGGGGAGGGGCATCTCCAGATATCTGGATCTAGATTTGGGCATGTGTTCCAAAATACGCTTTCTTTCTTTGAAACATTAAAGTCAATAAAACACTTAATGGGCAAATGACAAAAAAATCCCAGAAGCAAAATTGTTTGCTGCTTCATGCTTAGATTAGATTCATGGCTTGCTCAAATGAATATTTATTTTAGAATTTCTCAGACTGGGCCAGACTGAGAATTGTTTGGAAATGTCAGAGACACCCAATTATCTTCATGACAATGACAATAGCAATAGTACAGGAGGGATGAACTTGTTTTAGCAAGTTAAGAGGTGTATCTAGAGAATTGTAATCCTGGGAGATGAGAGGTGGAAGGTGTCATAGAATAGACTCAAAATTACTTTTTGATACAGTTTTGAAAAAACTATTCTCACTTTATGAACCTGGGTTCCTGACGAGAACTAGTGGTAACCCCATCCCAGGTTATAGAGCGTGATTGATGCACCATACACAAAGCAGACTCTTTGTTGACTCACATACCATACAAAGAAGTATTTTATCTTTGAAATATTTCTTCAGTTTCAAGTAATATATTCTTTTTGTAGATCTTTAGCTTTACGGTAATATAGATGTGAGTGTTTACCTCTGAGTGTGGATGTATGTGAGAGAGTAACCCAGTAAGAAAGAGAGACAAGGAAAGAGATTACCAGGAAAAGGAAGTCTTCTGAACAGTGAAAATGATGGGCTGGGGCTGGGGATTTAGCTCAGTGGTTCCAGCGCCTGTCTTGCAAACGCAGAGACCCGGGTTCGATCCCCAGTAACCACATACAATACTGGGCGTGGAGACTCACCCCAGCAGCAACCAGTACCACATGCCACAGTGCCGGGCATGGTGGCTCATGCCTGTAATTCCAGCACTCGGGAGGCAGAGGCAGGAGGATTGCTGTGATGTGAGTTGGAGGCTGAGCTTAGGGCCAGCCTGAACCACAAAGCGAGACCTTGTCTCAAAAAAAAAAAAAAATGAGAATTAAGTTGTGTCTTATACTGGTACAAATCCCCATTATGGAGTGCAATCATGATGTGTATATTTAATGTACCAATAAAGATAATTAAAAAAAAAAAAAGAAAATGATGGGCTGCCTTGCCAATCCGAAAGAAACGTGACAAGCCCCTTCCTTTCCCAGCAATCATTGCTTCTCTCAGGTGGAAGATTCCTGACAAAATGGTGAAGATCAATGGTGAAAGGACTGCTTTCATTACCATCCTACACTTTAGTCTGCACAGATTTAAGCCTTTTATCTACCCTCAGGGGATTTTGTGGCCTTTGGTCCTTATGACTGCAGAATAAATTGTACAATAAATTTCATTCCCTATAGACTTTAAACTAGCAAGTGAAAGTTCACAATAACATGATAGGGCCACTTTCAAATTTCAAATTAATAAGAATAATTCAATACTGAAAGAGAAGCAAGGACACACAAATCCTCTGATTCTAATAACTGAACTAAACAGGCAGAAAACTTCAGTCTCCAAGTGTCTGGGGACTCAGGGACACACACAGGGACAGTTCACTTATCTCTGTAACTAACTGCCTCTGTTCAGATGAGCAGCACCGACTTAGCTCTCTGCCTATCAGCTGCTGGCAGGGTCACCGAGAGGGAGAAAAGTGAAAAACAAGAAAGGGTGTGTGGGTGCATGTTATGTCATTATAAACTCAAAAAATTGTAAGTATCCCTGTTGCAAATAAAAACACCTCTAGTCAACAAAGGAGACCTTGTTTTCCATCATTACTTCTAGTGTTTTTGTTTGTTTAATAGAAATTAAATAACAGTCAAGGATTCCAAAGAAAGAGGCTGTTCTGTCACTCCCTAGGGATAACTCTAAGGGATCTACAGATCCTCTTTAATTTTTAAAATTGAATTCTTTATTGGTACATTTTATATACAGATCACATTTACAGTCAACATTAATAATTTGTTCTAGTATATATGACATGAGTTAATTCTCATTTTTAGCCATTCCTCTACCCTCTATTTATCTATCTGTCTATCTATATACTTTATATATGTGCTTTCTTTTAGTATATATATATATATATTATATATATATTAATATACATGTATATATATTACTATACATGCATATATGCTTTCTTGCTTTTTAACATCATATTTTTTCTTTCTCCTCATTACTCACCCCTACTCTTTTCCCTTTGAATATTTTCTATTTCACAACATTATATATTCTAGAAGTCATCTACATCTTCAGACTCTCATACAAGACCCTCTTTCATCTTAAAAAACTTTCCAGTATTTTTTCCTTGTGAGTCTGAATTGTTTCCCGGATTACATTTCTGAAAGTGAAGCCGAATGTCTCGTTAGAAATATGCTTTGAAGAAGTGAGAATGTTCACAGTGAATTATTTCAATTTCTTGAGAATGTGAGATAAGGGAATAGTTACAGAAGAGCTGGGAGGTTAATGATATCCTGTCTTTTGCATTGGGGATGCACACAGTACATCTTGCATAAATTGAGTTTTTATACAAGATATCAGAAATGTTACATTTCAATATTTGACCTCTAACAAGAGTCTTGCATCAAATTCAGGGCCATTTTCTCCCTGAAATTTCATTCCAATCTCTTCACATGTTTGTGTCCACAACATGGAATAGGATTAGCTTTCATTTCTCATTTTTTAATCTTTGTCTACACGGAGAGATCTTTATTCTGCCAGCACTAAATATTAACACCAATAATGAACTTGCCTGTTCAGTGCACAGAAAACGTGTCTACATAGTAAGAATTATTTTTAGATCTGCTCAGAAATGCATTTTAGCATAGAAATTCCTAAACTCTGGTCCTGCTATATGGTGAGTATGCATGAGAGTATAGTAGAAAGCTTATGGGACAAGACTGCTGGATTTTACCTCGGGAGGCCTGGCTTGGTAGGCCTGCGGCGAGATGCACACGTTTGCATTCTCGGCGTGTTCACCATTGTTGCTTCTGTTATTCTTGGTGAGGAATCATTGAGATCCACTCTCCTGGAGGCTGACTTTCTTCCTGCAAACTATTGCAAACAGGAGAGAACAATGCCAAGTTTCCATGCCTGATAGACACCACATTCCATTTTGGATTTTGGAATCATTTTTACTTTCTATTTCTCACTAAAATGCTTTTACTTAGCATATGCTTTGAATTTTTTTGGTGAGAGAGGAGGATAAGTATTCAGGTTTTTTTTTCTGTAAAGTTGGGATATTAAGGATTTTAGGGTGTGGGGCTCACATGTATGTTGTGTTTCAAACATTTTACTCAGTCATTGGGTATAAATCTATCAATAACATGGGGAAACATGGAAATGGTTGTATTCCAATACAATTTTATTTATAGCCATTGACATTTGATTTGCATATAAATCTTATTTTATGAAATAGTATTTAAAATTTTTCTTTAACCATTTAAGAATAAAATATTAAAGTCATGTAAGAGCAGGAAGCAATCTCAATTTTAATCAGAGGTTGCTTTCAGCCATAGACTAGATGGATCAGATTACCCACGTGACAATTTCTCTTCCCAGGATACACATCACAGTTAAACACTTCTATGTCTTTGTCCCATGCAGCAAAACGTAAACTGAAAGCAGACGGTTTCAGAATCCCCTGAGAATATTATTCTGTTCCTCAGTTCTATCTCTGCCTGAACTTCTAAAAATCATACTGTGACTTAACAGGGGCTTAGTGGAGTCAGGACATCTGCTTTACAAAGAAACAAATAGTAAAACTGATGAGTATGAGTGATTTTTTAAAAAATTGAAATCTTTATTGGTACATTACATATACACAACATGATTGCATTCAACAATGAGAATTTGTACCAGTATATGACACAACTTAATTCTCATTTTTTCCATAACCGTACTCAACCTCCCACCCACAACCCCATATACATAAACTTTGTTTCCTTTCTTTTTGTTATAATCTCATTATTTTCCCCCTTCACTCCTTTACGCTTTGAGTGTTTTCTATTTCACAATATATAACATACATTATAGAACTCATTTACATCTTTATTTTCTCATACCAAAGAAAAAATACGGTATTTACACAACTGTGACCTATATATTTCACTTATGAGGATGTCCTCAAGGTACATCCATCTAAGTATAAATGATTCAAACTTATCATTTTTTTATGGCAGAGTAATACTCCATTCTGTAGAAGAACCACAGCTTTTTTATCCAGTCTCCAGTTGATGGACATTTGGGTTGTTTCCAAGATTTAGTCATCACAAACTGGGGTGCTATAAACATTGGTGCACATATGTCACTGTGATATGACTCTTTTAATTTTTGTGTGTGTATATACCTAGCAGAGCGATGGCTGGGTCAAATGGGACCTCCAATCCTAGCTTTTTGAGGAATTTCCAAACTGCTCTCCACAGCGGTTGTACGAGTCTACAGTCCCAGCAACAGTGGAGAAGGATTCCTTCTTCTCCGCAGCCTCGCCAACATTTGTTGCTGGCTAATTCTGAAATGGCAGCCATTCTTTGTGGAGTAAGATGAAATCTTAATGTTGTTTTCATTTGCATCTCTCGAATGACCAGTGATGTTGAACATTTCTTCATATGCTTCTTAGCTGCTGTTATATCTTCCTCTGAGAAGTGTCTGTTCATTTCAGATGCCCATTTTTGAATTGGGTCATTAAATTTGGGTGAGCTGATTGTTTTTGAGCTCTTTATATATTCTAGATAGTAGCCCTTTGTCTGAGAGGCGGTTGGTAAAGATTCTTTCCCATATTGTTGGTTGCCTTTTCACTTTGCTGGTGGTTTCTTTTGCTGTGCAGAAACCTCTCAATATGATGAGATCCAATTTATAAATTTCTTCTATCAGTTCTTGTGCAATGGGGGACTTGTTCATGAAACCTTCCCCAAAGCAATGTCTTCAAGAGTTTTACCTAACCTGTTATGTAGCAGGTTTAGTGTGTCTATTTTAATATTTAGGTCCCTAATCCACTTTGCTTTTATTTTAGTACACAGTGAAAGGGCTAAGTCTAGCTTTAATCTCTGGCAGATTGAAGTCCAGTTTTTCCAGCACCATTTGTTAAAGAGGCTATTCTTCTTCCACTGAGGGTTTTTGGCTCCTTTGTCAAAAATGAGATAGCTTAGTGTGTCTGGAGTTGTTTCTGGATCTTCTACTCTGCTCCACTGGTCCTCGGGTCTGTTGCTTTGCCAGTACCATGTCATTTTTATCACAGTGGCTTTGTAGTACAGTTTCAAGTTGGGGATCGTAATACCCCTCCCATTATGTCCTTATTGCTTAGAATTGCTTTTGCTATTCTAGATTTTTTGTGATTCCAGATGAAATTCTGAATTATTTTCCTAGATCTGTGAAATATACCTTTTGGAGTTCAATTGGGATTGCGTTGAATCTGTATAGTAATTGTGGAAATATAGCCAGTTTGACGATATTGATTCTTCCTACCCAGGAACAAGGGATGTCTTTCCATTTTATGGTATCTTCTTCTATCTTGTTTTTTAGAGTGCTATAATTTTCACAGTAGAGGTCTTTCACCTCCTTTGTTAGAGAGTATGAGTGATTTTAATGTCCCGAAGCTCTGGGAATCACTAGACTTCTAGTAGTACTACAGTATCAAGGTCAGTCCTGAAGACTAAGACTTTCGTGAATAGTAAACACCATGAAAATGTGCCTTGATAGAGATATTGGCAACTATTAGTAAATTTATAGCAGTATTCCAACCTATGCATAATTATATTCAGTCCATTACTATAGTCACAGGCTATTTTATTTATCATGATTTAGCTTGATTTTCTAAAATTATTGCATATTTATCTTTATTTTATTAAATCAGTATAGCATCTCTGTAGCAACATGTTAATGGAAACTAAACACTCATGAAAGGTTTGTCATCTCAGTTGTTTTGTGGATAGGTTAATAAACATTATGCATTTTTAGCCATATTTTTTTCCCATGAGAATCTGCCATACAGTGTCAGGGAAATAAAAACAAGAAGAGAAAAGTGCATATTGTTCCTGTTCATCTATCTCAGAAAACAGGAATTCAGTGGGCAGAACTGACTGAGCAAGTAACAATGTTCATCTCAGTGGAATTAAATGTAATTTGCAATTAAAAGTAGGCTATTGGAAATAGATTTTTACAAAGCGTAAGCCCAAACTATGTGTCAAACATCTGTGAAATTTGTCATAAATCCTGCTACACACAAGCTAACCTGATCCTATGGTCTAAGTCATAATATACCAGGGAGGCAGATTTGTGAAGTCATTTTCTCCAAGATACAAGAGTAAGGAGAACAAACAGAATTTCAGGCAGAAAGAAGCATGTTCTTAGGATAATGCAATAATTAACACAGGCAGAGCAGGGTCGGCCTTGCCTACTGCATTATTAGTGAAACTGTTATTATAATTGAATTACTTGCTCTGTGGGAGAGGGAAAGAATACACTCTGAATGAGTGTCAATTAATCAACTTATTATAATGCTTGCAATAGGATCACCAATTGTGAAATCTTATGACACAGAGGTTGAGGATGATAGTGACATTTTTTTCCTCTTTAATTTTTATCTTTATTGGTACAATATGAATACACATCATAATCACATTTAACATTGAGAGTTTTTACCAGAATATGACATGACTTGATTCTCATTTTTTCCCCTTTCTCCCCACCCTGCAACCCTCCACTCCGTATATACACAATCTGTTTCCTTTTTTCATTTTCCCCTCATTATTTACCCTTACACTCTTTCCTTTTAAATATTTTCTACTTTACAATATCAACTATACGTACTACAACCCATTTACAACTTCATTTTCTCATATCAGAGTAAAGATATGATATTTACACATCTGTGACCTGTTTATTTCGCATATGAGGATGTACTCAAACTACATACATTTGACTTTTTTTTTTTTTTTTTTTTTGTAGAAAAGGTTCAAACTCTGCAAATGGATTAACCAGGGTGTGGGAAGTTCAACCTGACATGGAAGCCCTTTATCAAGGATATAGTTGTCTGGTATTAAGAATATGATCTCTGTGACATGACATGATCTCCAGTATGTCATACATACTGGTCGTTCTTTATGAACTTTTTTATACAAAAGATGAAAATGATCCATGTATTGAATTGAAAATGTTTAAAAAATATAAGCATTGTATAATCATTATCATAAAGTTCTTCCTCAGCAAAGCATATGTGGATTGGTCTCATTCGGAGCCTCCATATTGAATACTGAATTTCAAATGAGGCATCCATTTTGCCAAAAGGAGGTGAAGCCTGTGGCCAGGATCCTCACTCAGTGCTCATGGCTTATTTATACTCATGGCATTAGGGTGGCTTCAACACCCTGGAAATATCAGACTGCCAAATGCAGAACTGGAAAATGAGAGGAAATAATAAAAAAGGATTTTTTGCATAAATATTAGAAGGATGCACTCCTGATTGCACTCACTTTGGTGGTCTGTGTCTACTTCTTTCACTTTGATGTCCATCACTTACCCGATCTTGAATTGTGCACTCTGATATCTTTTTTTTTTTTTTTTGTTCTATTAATAATAGTTAGCTTTTTTTTTTTATCCTATGAAGTGAAATTCGGTCAATGAAGACTCAGCATATGGAAGCAAAAACGTGAAAGATTACCAGACCCCAAATTTGATTATCCTCCTTCACTACTACGGGGTTTATTGCCTCTCTCTATTTATATGTTTATAGGCATGCCAATCTTTTGACATAATTGCCTTTTACTAAATTAGCTTTAGCCTTGCTTTCAATGTTAAGAGGATCATATGCTCCTAAATTTAATTTGCATTCCAAGGAAGTGATTATGTTCTTGTTCTTAAGGGGAATATTTGGCTTTCCTGTGACTTTAGAATAAACTAGGTTATGGTTTAGATTTTCACTTAGCCTA
>PVIR01044860.1:0-10955 GCA_004026965.1 Petromus typicus
CAGTATTCTACATGACAAAAATGAAAACAAGACAAATTTGTAAAGTAAATATAGCAGCACTGAACAAGTATAGTACTTGATATTTAATACCGGCTGCATATGCATAAAATTATATGACCACAGGCTTATGCAAAATAAATTATGCCCTAGAATGTGAAAATGCCAACCTTTCTGACTGTAAACAGCTTTATTCTGCTGGTGAGTATCTTGAAAGAACTTCCAAATAATATGGAAAGTGCTGAAAAGTACTTAAATACTGCAAAAATAGAACAGAGTTAGAAACATATTTGTAAGGCAATTCTACATAAAATATACACAGTAAATCTTACTATTAAAATTTTTAAAATGAAAGATGATTCTGTATAAAGGTTAAAAACTCATAAAAATGCTTATCATTTGTATATCAATGGTAGAACACTCAAAAGATTTTGTTGGGGGAACAGGAAACATAGCTAAAAAAGTCATTGATTTAAAATCTTTTAGTGATGGGCGTGGTGGCTCTCGCCCATAATCGTAGCGCTCGGCAGGCAGAGGCAGGAGGATTGCTATGACGTGTGTTTGAGGCTGATCTCAGGGCCAGCCTGAACCACAAAGCGAGACCTTGTCTCAAAAACAAAAATTCTTTAAAAAATTTTTCATGAGATTGTAACCCACTGCTTGTTGTATCTTAAAATATTTTATCATGAATACAGTTTGCATTGTTTCTCAAAATGAGGTCCAAAGTGCAGAAGAATTATAATGTGGGCCCAGTAATATTCATTATAAATAAACATCCTATGTTATTATTTTGTACAGTGCAATTCTCCATGGAAAAGAGCAACACGTAAAAGAAAGATCATGAATGTGAACATATTTCTCACATGTGAAAATTCTCTGTAGTTTTATGATGTGAATACTGCTTTTTGTTTTAAAACAAGCTCCAGGTGTTAAGTACCTCTCAAATAAGCATGTGAATGTATGTTAACATTGAGGTTTTCATTATTTTCAAACTTAGTTCTTTGAAGAAAGGACAACATAGAGCTTCTAGCTTTGGGAAAGTTACATTTCCAAAGGGAATGGGACATCCAAAATAAAATGGAGGATTTTCAAAAATAAATGTAATTTATTAAATGCCTACAAAATTTAAGTCATTTCTAAATTGCCTTGATCATCATAAAGTAATCTATACTTGTGTCTTCCTTTTAGATAGCATCCCTGAAATTAATTTTTGCTAAGACTGTGCTATTGTAACTCACTTAGGTGATCACGGTTACTTTTCAAGTCCATTGTATAAAAATAGAAAGAAGAATGCTATATTAGACAACTATTTAAATATATTGCTATCATTAGTTTTAATAAAAGTAGTCTGAAGAACTTTGCCCTAAAATGAGTTCTCCTATTTCATGCATTACTTTACTAAAGAAAAAAAATTAAAGAGGTAGAATTATAATGTGTGGAGAGCCGCGCTGGTGCCACACCTAAAAGATGGCGCCGGCTTCCTTTCTCTTTCCTCCTGATGGCGTGTGCTCCCTCTGCTACATGACTCCTTGCGGGGTACTAGGCTGACTCAAGCATAGTTTGGTTGCTGCGCGGACCAATGGTAGGCCACTACACCTGATCCCCTGATTGGTGGAAGAGATGCATATAAGGCGTTGCGCGGGCTGGGGAAGGAGAGACTCCATTATGCTGTAAAGGGTTCCTGAATAAACCGCTTGAAGAAGAGTTCCGGGTCGCGTCTTTCTTGCTGGTCGAGACGGACGCGACAATAATGTATACGTTTTCTGTAGATTTATTCAAAATTGTTGTCATTTTTTGGATTTCCCTAAAGACTACATAAACAGGGGTCTAAAAGTGCAGGTAATGTGGTTTGGAGGGAAATAAACACAGTTAATACATTTTGCTCAAAAGTGAAATTATTTTCCTGCAGAGTAAATAACAAGGAAAATATTATACATTCTGTCTCCATTTAATAAAAGGAAGAATATGTTTACAAGTCTGGTTCACAAGCAGGTGCCTCCTTGTTATTTAAGTCAAATCACAAAAAGGAACTTAATTTACCAAAAATCTCCTCAATATACTCTATTATAGACTGTAAAAATCAAGTATTATTTTAAAAATATGACTTCAAAAGAAGAAATTAAAATTAGCCTCCAGACAATTATGAAATTATTAATTCTGTCCAGCCAGGTAACAAGTTTTTCTATGTATTAAATGGTAACATAAGCAGAATGCACAGCTGAAAAACGAGGATGGGAGAGATTCTTCTGCATCCATCGGAAGATGATTGATATGCCAAAACCTGCAAATTCATATTGGTCAAAGTTCCTCACCATGTCCTCAACATCTGGGGTGAGCTGGACAGGTTCATTAGTGAACTGAGGGTAAAAGTTGTCCAAACCAAATTCCCCAGAAATATTTGGTTTAAAGGGAGGTACCAGCTGCTTTTGTTCTGTCATATCCCAGTCAACACTGAAAGAATGGATGCTTCTGAATATCCCCAAATCTTGTTTAAGGATGGAAAACAAATCTTGGGGTCCTTGTTTGGAAAACTCTCCAGGACGCTTGAAGTTTTTACAGACAGACAATGTAGTGTGCCAATTTTTCTTTCCAGAATAACATGCAAGAGATAATTGACTAAGTTTTCATAAGGATTATCAAAGCTCTCAATAAGATGAAATAGAGACATTCCAACCATCATCTCAAATATCATTACTCCAAGAATTCACCATTCCACTCTGACACCATAATTTTCTCTCATAAATCCTGGAGCAGGGTAATTGGGAGTACCACAGAAAGTGCTGGTCACATCTGCTGGCTGTAAACCTTCCTTACCTGTGCAATAGTCAGTGAGTTTAATGTGCCCTTCTGAGTCCAGTAATAAATTGTTCAATTTCAGATTTCTATAATGTATCCTTCGCTCACGAAGGCAATTGAATACTAAACTGATTTCTGTGGAATAAAACTTGGCATGTTCTTCAAAAGTGTTCTTTGTTGCTGCATAGGAAATCTTAGATCTCCTCCATTTATGTAGTCTAGAACAAAAAATGCTCTTTTTTCTGTCTGAAAGCAGTCCAACAAGAAAAGGAGAAGTGGATGCTGGCCTCAAAACATGCTTCTTGGTTTGTACCTGATCAATATTGACAAGTTGTATTTTCTTAACTTGCACTGCATATATGATCTTTTTTAAAAAAAAAAACAAAAACACAAAAAAAAACAGTTTCGTTTTTGTGTTTCAGGCTGGCCCTGAGCTCACTATGTAGCCCATGCAAGCCTCAAACTCACAACAATCCTCCTGCTTCTGCTTCCCCAGTGTTGGAATTATAGGTGTAAACCACCATGCCCGGCACTGTGATATGTGTTTATCAGGGATCGAACATAGGGTTTGCAAGGCAGACACTGGAACCACTGAGCTAAATCTCTGGCCCAGATATGATCTGTATTTTTTTTTTTTTTAATTTAACCAATAGTACTTTTGCAAATTTCCTCTCCCTATTACCCAGAGCAAATCAAAGTCCTGAAAACCTAAGCTGAAGAAGCTTGATCACATTCCCTGATTTCATTGCCTCAATCTCTTCATCAATTTATTCCAAACCCTCATGACTTGCATTATATTGGATTATTGTCTACTTAGGTTCTGAAGCCATGAATAATTGATTAATTGGCATCATGGGTTCTGGTGCTGCCGAATGTTACCCATATTCAACTGTGACAAGTTTGTGGCACTTCTTATGAACCAAGAGTTTATAGTTGATTCACTTGTACACTTGAGCATATGGCCATTTGCAAAATAAAGCCTTCTCCTGAGGTGTGCATTTCAGCAGTAGGTGGGTCTGTCTTCTCCTAAACAAAGCATTTCAGGATGTTCTGGTACTCAATGAGATGCATGAATTAAAAGTTCAGAACTTTGTTTAGTTCAGAAAGCCTGAAGGCTTCTTGCAACTGCAACTGAGGTGATGCAGTACACAAGTCTCCTTCCTCATCTACCAGCTTATGTCTTGGAGGCTGGTGTCTATGACTTTAGACTCCTACCCTGGATTTCTTTGACATTCTAGGTTTTTTGTGCTCAGCTTTAGGGAAGCTTGCCTAGGACTACTGGGAATTATTGGACCTGCAAAATGTGCCATAGGCTTTTTCTAGTTTCATTAGTAGTTTGTGCTTAGGGCAACTTTACGTGGGTACCTTGTTCTTTTTAGGTCACTGATGGTTAGTCCCAGGGAGACTTTCCCTGGGGTGTCTGTGACAGTTGTGTGGCCTGTGGGGAAGAAGCTCAGCATGTTTCTGTTGACTATCTCTTGCTAAGTGAGTTTTCAGGAAATGGCTGGTACTAGAGTATAATATTATCAAGGATTTCCAGGTTCTGTTTGGGAATGACACCAAAAAAGTGAGGTGATGCCTATCTTAGGATTGCATAACCTGAGTACCCCTGAGTACTTATAAGAAGAACCTGCAGCTGATCTTTTTCTTCATACTAAATAAATCAGTGGCATCTTAGTTATTTTTATCTATCTAACTGTGTATGTATGTATCTTTTTAAAATCTAATTTATCATCTGCCTCACTACTGTGCTAATTTTTACTTTTGTAGTACTGGGTCTTGAACCCTGCCCTGAACTATATCCTCTGAATTGTTTTTTCATATATCATCAATATGTCTCATTAAGTTATTAAATTTGTTAGGTTGGATCCTGTCTTGTGATCTTCTTGCCTGAGCCACTCAGAATGCTGCGACTGTTCGCAGGCACCATCTTGCGTGATAAAGTGTGTGATTTAGAAAGAGCAAAATGAAAACTAGGAAAGCATTGTGTGATATTAGGCATTGGTGACATTTTCACTTGTAAAGTAGCATATGTGTGTTGACACTGCATGTGGCAGACAGTGCTGAGGGGTCTTCTCCATACAAAAGAACCATTATATCTAAAGGTGCAGTGCTGGATATTTATATTTACAGAGCTGTTAAATTTTACGATACTTTTTTTTTTTCAGGATTGATTATCTAATAATTTTCAGTTAAATAGGGAGTACTGAGGCATTCCAGAGGTTTCCACAGTAGTTTTCCTTAGAAATGTTTGTTTCAGATTGTAACCTCTGTGGTGATGGTGATGGATCCACAACACGTTGCAAATTTAAGATACACACACATTATTCATTCTTAGCTAGTGAACTTCATGCCAAAGTGTATTATTCAATATTATGACATAGAGTGAGATGGAGAGCATGGCAGATAATCTTTGTAGACCTTAGAAACCATCACCCCAGTGATGATAATGAACATAGAGGGCACTCTGAATCTTTCCTTATGGCTACTTGTAGTCACTTCCTGTCCTCCCATCCCATGCAGCTGGAGTAATTTGTGTCCCAAGCGGATTGTTTGAGATTTGTAGATGTGGGAAAGCTGTCAACATTCAGCATGAAGTTTTGCAATTTTTTTTTGCAAAGATTATTCAGTCAGTATACGTCTGCTGGCTTTCATGTGTGTTCTTGCTTGTCGGTGGTTGAGTCATCACATGCCATCCTGGGGATCAAACACAATTTTGTGTGCCCATCTGCTGATGGCAATTTTTGTTGTTTCCAGTTTTGACTCTGTCATATTAGGGTTTCACTGGCACTGGTGAGAATGGCCCTCACTGCTGCCCCTGACTCTGTGGATGTGCTGCCCTGTCCCTCTACAGGGCACCTTCTCATGCAACCCCTCCATGCTGAAGTCACAGTATTGGGGCTGTTTCATTGTATTTATACACATAACACATTTCATTGTTAAAAGCCAAAAGAGAATTTGTAAAGTAAATTTGCAATAAACCTTTAAAATTGCACCATAAAAATGCATTGCTTTACTCTTTGTGCTTTTATGAACCTTTAGCTTAAGGAATCACTGAAAAATGACTCAGGCTACTTATAATTTTACACAGTTAAAATTAACTAAGTGGAAGCAGTGATTAATATTCCTTTTTCGTCTGGCAATAAGGCAGCAATAGGGAGTAGAAAGTTCATAGTGATGCTGGTGAGCGCCTTATCACCTAGACCCACAGTGACAATCTCCATCTCATTAGATTTGGGGAAGAGGTTGACTGAAGCTGCATTGTCAAGAGGACAGTGAAGAGGGCCGGGGATATAGCTCAGTGGTTCCAGCGCCTGTCTTGCAAGTGCAAGGGCCTGGGTTTGATCCCCAGTAACCACACAACAATACTGGGTGTGGAGACTCATGCCCAGCAGCAACCAGTACCACATAACATAGTGCTAGGCATGGTGGCTCACTTCTGTAATCCCAGCACTCAGGAGGCAGAGGCAGGAGGATTGCTGTGTTGTGAGTTTGAGGCTGAGCTCAGGGCCAGCCTGAACTACAAAGTGAGACCCTGTCTCAAAAAAAAAAAAGAGGACAGTGAAGAAATGGTTTAATATCAAATGTTGCAAAGGAGGGTCTGGGGGTGCAGGAGTGTGGTATGTACTACAGAAAATAAAACAAAATGGAGTCGAGGACTGGCCTGTTTTGAGTCTATGCCAGACACATTGAAGAGAAAGTCCTCACTCCAAACATTCTAGTGGATTTAAGCTCATTTGAGTCCAAGGAAGGATTGCACACTGTAAGATGCCCAAATTTACAGAAGGAAGCTGTCAAGTTTGCCTGGGGAAAGGGGACAGAATTGCTCTCAGTGCCATATGAGAAATGTAGCCCATGGACAGAAATACAGTGTTACTGGTAATAAATAATAATCATATCTAGTCCTGGGCCTGGATTGTCACCCTTTGGTAATTTAAACATGAAAACTTTACCTGTAACCTCTCTGGTGCATGTGTGTTTGCTTACATGCACTCTACTGTTTTTTTTTTGTTTTCCTCCTAATATAGTAGTTTTTTTTCAAGAAAAATAATTTTAAAAATTGTTCATCTTTGTCTATGCACTATTAAAAATACTTGTTAAAAAAAGATTAGGAGTGCCTCTAGAAGCAATTATGATAAAGATTGGGCCTTTCTCTTTCAGAGGTGATGGGTTTTGGGTAAATAGAGCAGATGAAAAAAGTAGGGGAGAGCTTTGGATGCAGACGACTAGACGTCCCTTCTTTCTGGGAGTTTCCCTAATAAGCTTCGTGTGTGTGTGTGTGCACGTGCATGTGTTCATGCATGCACATGTGTGGTTGTTGCTAAGTTTTTATTTGGAAATAACTTGACAGTTATAGAAAATTTGCAAGAATAGAATAGCACATAAATGTATTAGAACAGAATAGAGCACCATTGTGTTCTTTTTCTTATTCACTTGTTGACATTTTTCTGGATTTGCTCACACATTCTTTCTGTCCTATATATGTGCATTCATACGTATATATACACACACATACTTTTTTCTGAGTTATTTAAATGAATGTTGTATATGTTGTGGCCCTTGACCTGCAAATAGTTCAGTGTGTATTTCCTAAGAATAAATATGTCTACTTAATTATAGTATAGTTATCAATTTCACTGAATTTAACAGTAATATGATATTTTGATCTAACTGTATTTTTTCCAGTTAACCCAATAATATCTTTTATATCCTATCCTCCTTTAATGCTCTATCAAATCTAGGATCAGGTATTGTCTTTGTTATATCTCTTTAGTCTCCTTTAATATGAAACATTTCTACTGACTTATTTTTGTCTTTGATGACACTGGCATTTTTGAGGACTATGTCTTGCAGATTTGTCTGGTGTTTCCTTGTGGTTATGATTCCCATGGCAATGCATGTGTAGGCACACAAAGTCCATCTGTCTTGGTGATGTTAATTTTGATCACCTACCTTTAAGTAGACCCTTTAGACCCATGCAGATATTCTTCTCCTTAGCAACATTTCCCTGAAAATTTATCAAGCATAGAAGAGTCTTACTTGATCCAATCTGTTTCCCTTTCCAGCACTCCCCTCAATTATGAGCCAACATTTGGCATCCCTGGTGGTTTTTATTCTCTCTCTCTCTCTGTCTCTCTCCCTGTCCTTCTCCTTGTCTCTGTCTCCTGTCTTCACCCTCCCCATACAAGTAATTGAATTCGGGACCTTGCAGTTGCCAGGCAGGTATAGGGCCATTGAGCTAAATCCCTGGTCCTCCCTGTGGTTTTTGATTGTTATCTGAGCAACTTTCCTCCTAGATTTTAGGAAAAGCAAATTCTCATGATGTACAAATTTGAACTCTATTTTTGTACATGGAAATAAGCTATGCTACCTGACAACCTGCAAAACTAAGGTGCTTTAGAAAGACTTCTTGCAATCTTGGTTTTAAAATACTATGGCTTACATAGTATGAGAGAATAAGGATTGTGATTTGAAGATCTTTAGGCTTTATTAGATAGTCAAGCAATAAATAAAAAGCAAATGATTGAATATCATGAAAGAAAGGCTTGTTCTTTGAAGAAGCCCTTCTCTTTTGTGTTAGATCACCCCCTGCTTACTAGAAAAGCAGAAAAGCTGTGTGTGTGTGTGTGTGTGTGTGTGTGTGTGTGTGTGTGTGCATGTGCGCATGTGTGTATGTATGCACACTATACCATGAATCACAGAGAAATCAAGTGATGGACTAGGGGCAGGAGGAGGAAATAGAAGGACACCACTCAGTCAGTGTATCCAGAGTCTAATCATGCTCTCTTCCTAGCTCTTGGCAGTGGTGTGGAGTAGAAGGTCAGTTTGTCTCATGTAGAAGAGCAGAGTGATTAGACAGCAAGGCTGTTAATTAGAATGCTGAGACTGCAGCAGGGCATCTTTTCAGTGATAAGCTGTGTGAAGGCAGCTAAGATTATGGAAAGTTGGAGAGAAACCATGTGAAATATTAGTTATTGTTGGAAATCTCTAATACCCTAAAGAAAAAGCTGTGTATCCACCCCATACAGTCTTGGAACTCCAATGAAAGACGCAAGACGAATTTTACTTGCTCAGGCGTTAGCATGTGCCAAGATTGGATTAAGTGGTGTTTGAAGACAATAAGGAGATATATATGTTTTCTTAAATCTTGTTATAAATGCTGCAGTCAATTTTTATTTATAATAATTTGAGATGAGTTGTTATACTTTAACTTAGTAAAGTCTTCTATTTTTATAGAAAAATGTATTGGCATAAAAAAGCATTTAAACTTCTCTTTCTTTGGTGAGAAACCTTTTGATGAATCTGTGGTAAGAGATCCATCCAAAATCAACCAGCTCAAATTATAATCATGACAAGAAGCGGGACAGAGTTGATATTTGCAAACTCTGAAGCCGACCCTACAGAAGAGCAAGTTAATCCATGAAGTGCCAAGGCACCAAGACTCCTACCCTGCACACTTGTGGTCAGATGGGGCTCTGAGGTCAGAGAGACAAGTTTTGCTGTTGTCTTTTAATGAGCGGTTGCTGAGGACTTGAATACAGCAGCTTCTTTTTGTTAGATGCATCTCATTCACATGGTAAGACTGATCCCTGTCATTTTCTCAATTTCTTCTGCCATGCTCCTGCTCTCACTGATGCTATGCACTTTACATTATGAAGGACTCCCTTTAAATCAATATTTTCTCTAAGCATCAGAAAACGTAAAGGGATTTCCTGAAGAGATACGCCAGGTGTGGCTTGTGTGATTTAAAAAGTGAACTTTAAAGTTCAATTAGTTTTAATTAATTAAATTTTAAATTTGAATGAGTTTTCTAGTCCGACATGCTAACCATCTACTCTGTCTGACAGATGCTCTGTGTGAGGTAATACTCATGTGTTCTGCTGACCTCCTGGAGCTGATACTTTTCTTCTCATGGTGTCCAAACTGCCCATAGAGAAATCAAGTGATGGACTATGAGTAGGAGGAAATAGAGGGACACTGTTCAATCAGAAGGGTTAGGGGTGAGTTAGACTGAGATTGAGGTGAATGAGACCTTGCCTGTATGACTCCTTTCTCTTTGTAAGCAGTCCTAAAGAATTGGGTATACTGTTCAGCAGTATCTATGTAATCCCTGCCTGGGAGACTGGCAGGCCTTGCAGCTCTATGCTTAAGTGAGGGCTTTTTTAGGTGTTCTTGAGTCATTGTAGTAGACCTATGGACCTGGCCCTTGCAGAGGAGGAATCATTGAAGTTAATCTTGTAGTATCCTCCTTGGCCTAGATCAGGGAACTATTTGCCCTTTCCGTCCTGATCTACTTTCTTAAGAGAATTTTCCCCATGACCCAGCCCTGGCTCCTGATTTCAGAATCTTCAGAAATGCCTTATGTCCCTGGTCTGTATCTTGAGTCTGATCTTAAGTGTTTCCCAGTGGCTCGTGAATGTTTACAGACCACAGGCTCTTTAGAGGAGCTGATTAAAGTCATGGGCACTGGTCTTAGAAAGATCCACATTGGCCACATGTGCTATTTTGCATAAAATGTCAGTATAGCCACAGATCCTTTGAAGCTCAGGCTTAGGTCTGAGGCCTTTGGTTAAAATACTTCCTTTAACCTGACCTTAGATGTTCCACATGCTACTCCTTTTTCTCCCAGTGCCAGCTCAGCTCTAACTAATTCTGTACTCACTGGGTAACATTCTGATGACTGGTTTAGAGCTCTAGTTACCTTAATAACAGGAACAGTCACTCTAAATAGCTCTGAGGAGTGTTTCAGCCACTATAAATATCTGTCCCTATTGGGTAAGGTATTAGATTAGCACTCTGGCTTGTAAATTTTTTTATTTCTTGCAAAAGAAGGTTTAGAGCTTAGCTACATCTATGTAATATTACAGAATTCATAAAGCAGCAGTTCTGAATTTCAGACTATGGACTGAGAATGCCTTTCCCTGCCCTTGCTGTTCAGTTAATTAGAAGTATCCAGCCCTGGTTCTGTCATATAGGACTGTATATGTCCTCAGTTGACTTTTGAGTTTGTACTTCTCTAACTTAGTTGTGCTCCCCCTTCCCTGATCTGAACTGATTCTTTATTGTATAGACTGCTAATGAAGAGTTGGAGAAAATGTTCAGACCATTTATTGCAAAACCCTGGGGGAGCTGGTCCAAGGTCTTACAGCTGAGGGGTGAGA
>PVIR01044861.1:0-11002 GCA_004026965.1 Petromus typicus
TCTTTACATGTTCTTTTTTATTGACTTTTTAATTGTGAAATACGTACAATTTATATACATATCATGATGACTCTCAACATTGACAACTTGTACCAGTATATAACGACTTGATTCTCATGTTTTCTCATTCCCCTATCCACTCTACAACCCCTCTCCTCCTGTTTTTTCCCATAACAATGTTTTCTTTCTCTTTGTTACTTACCCACCTCCACTTCCTTTGAATATTTTCCATTTTACAATATCTGTCATACATCCTAGAACTCATTTACATCTTCAGTTTCTCATATCAGAGAAAAAATACAGTATTTACACATCTGTGACCTATTTATTTCACTTATTAGTATGTCCTTAAAGTCTGTTCATTTGAGTATGAATGACGCAACCTCATCATTCCTTATGGCAGCGTAATACTCCATTATATATATATAACACCTTCTTTATCCAGTTTCCAGTTTATGAACATATGAGTTGTTCACAAGATTTGGCTATCACAAACTGAGCTGCCATAAACATGGGTGCATTTATTTACTTTTAAATTGACTTTATTGGTACATGTTATATAAACATTATGATTACACTCAACATTGAGGGTTTGTAACACTACATGGCACATCTTGATTATAATTTTTCCCATTCCCCTGTCCACCCTAAAATCCTCACCCCCTATATACAATCTGTGTTTCCTTTTTTTACCATCAATTTTTTTCTTTCCCTTCTTTACTTACCCCTACCACCCCTTTCTTCTTTTCAAACATTTTCTTCTTTTTTGTTGTAATATCTATCATACATTTTAGAAATCATTTACACCTTAAGTTTCTCATAGAAATGATATGATATTTACACATTTGTGACCTGGACTGGATTTTAGAAATCTAATTTAGAAACAAATAGTAATGTTTTAAATTATTACCCAACAATATAAGATTACTAGGTTAGTGAGTAGATTTATTTTCTGGGTTTTGGTGCCTTGTTAATTGAATCCTGTGTATCTGTGCAATGATTTGCAAGGTCTTCCCATCTGTTTGATTAAAAAACATGTCAACCAGTCATGGTAACTAACACATGCCTGAAATTCCAGTTACTTGAGAGGGTCAGGCAGGAAGACAAAAGACAGCAAGTTCAAAGACCTCCTTGGTGAGACCTTGCCTCAAAGTGAAAACCAAAAGGAACTGGGGATGCAGCTCAGTGGTAGCACAACCCTAGATTCAATCCCAAACATTGCAGAAAAAAAATCATCATCATGTACACTCTTTTTTCATCAAATAACTAACAATAAATTTAATTTATCTAGTCGTTGGCAAAATATCTCTTTATCTTTATAGTCCTCTTATAAGAGGAATTGATATTGATGTTAAAAACTCTGACAACTGATTACCTTAAAATTAAAATTTATTTTTTAAATAAAGCTACCACTCTGAGAGTATACAGCTGGGTACAGTGTTGCATGACTTTAATCCCAGCATTTGGGAAGAATAAGGGAGGAAGATTGCAACTTCGAGTCCTGCCTAGGTGACTTAGTAGAATCCTGTCCCAACAATACAAAACAAAACAAAGCAGTATGAAGGCAAGCCATAGCGAGTTATATACAAGATATTCATAAATATATTATTGACAAAAAGCATGTACCCAAATTACACAAAGAACTCCTAACACTCAATAACAAAAAGTCAAAATTAATCAAATGAGTAATAAATGGATTAAGATTTAATGTCATCAACATGAGATAAGATTAATAATATCAACAAGAACTAAAGCAAGGAAAGCTGATTTAGAAGGGAGAGGGAGGTTGAGGTAAAGGGAGTGGGAAGGGGATTTTAAAAAAAAGAACCAAGCTGTACCCACTCCCCAGGATGGTCATAAACTGCATATACTTCAAATATATACTAATAAAAAGTAAATAAATTACCATTTAACAAAACAAGAAATTCAAATAACCAATAAACATGAAAAGACACCCATTACAAATTGTGGATTACAAATTCAATCCACAAGATACTATTATTTTTTAAATTTAGCCCACCAGAACACGTACGACCTGCTAAAAGCTGACAACAGCCAGTGTGAGTGAGAACATGGAACAGAACACACCTCTTAGACATTGCTTTTGGAACTGTAAAGTTCTACAGCCACTTTGAAAAACTGTTCACCCAACAATCACCCAACAACGTTACTCTTAAGTACAAACCCATCATAAATATACATGCAAGTACAGAAAGCCATGTATAAGAATGCTCATAAATACCCAAAAATGGAGGCAAGGCAAATGTTTATCAATAGTGAAATGGATAAGTGAATTGTGGAATAGTTTTCATAGTGTGAAATACTATACAGCAATGAACATACACAGCATACAACAAATTAGATCAACAAATCTAACACTGAGTGAAAAATATAGACACCAAAAATGCAAAGCATTCCATTTAAATAAATACAGACAAAGTGATTATAGATTGTCTATGTTTATAGTAAAACTATAAGAAAAGCCAAAGATGTTATAAAAATCAAAAGAGTGATAACTTCGGAAGGGATAAAACTGTGATTAGAAAGATAGGAAGACACATAGAGTCATGACAAGGAGACTCACTGAGTGTAGGAAATGTTGTTTCTTGGCCTGAATGCTGACCACATTAACATTCATTAAATAATAATAATTTTAAACATGCTCATAGTTGTTCTATCTACTCTTGAATAAAGAAGTTTTAAAATCAGTACCTGGGTTCTGTTCAACCCGACTGAGCAGAGTTTCTGTGGTACGGTGGTGGCACCACATTTTTTAAAGCTTTCCGAGGGCCTCCAGTAAGAAGTCAAGGCTGAGAACCGCTGATCTAGTGGTTCTAAACTTTCTTAAATATTAGTTTTTCATATTTGATGTGATACTACTTTGGGAAACTAGTTCTCTGGCGAGTTCTATACTACATGTGTTCTGTTACATTAATGAAACCCTTCTCTGGTACATTTTAATGCATTTGTGTCATGCATATTTCTTGGGGGCAGGGCCCAGTGCTGCATACCCTGCAGTGCACAACACAGTGTTTTTTGTTGAACTAGTTTAACATTTATCTAGAATGTCCCCAAAAGCTAATTACCAAGATGCTGAGAGTGTAGCTCAGTGGTAAAGCAAGTGTTTGGCATGTGCGATGTCCTGGGTTCAATCATCAGCACACACATACACACAAGGAAGCTGTATAGCAAATATGTGATTCAACTTCAGGGAGCTGAGCACTGTGGGAAATACTGAGGAAGAGGTCAGAAAGAGAAGTGAAATTGGAGAACCAGCAATCTGGAAAATCGTACCCTCTTCTGCCAATTCCTCTCTCCCTTCTGAAGAGCCACTTGGCAAACAGATCCCACCCCCGGGATGACAGGACTTGGCAGTTTCTTCTGTTAGACAGAGTTTCATACTCCTAGCTTTTTCTCTGCCTCTCCTGAGTGCCAATCAAAACAAACCATGCCAGACAAACAGAGAGGTTCAGAAGGACTCATGGAGGTATGGCTTCAGGAGAAAGGTCTTCTAACCAAACTATTCAAAAGCTCATCATGGTAACCTTTAGGAATAAAGCTATGTACCAGCTACAGGTCTCTACATGGCAATATTTCAAAGGACCCATATCTTACACCCTAAAATATGTTGTGGCCCAGAGCAAAACTGACCAAAATTCAGAGAGGCATCTTCTTCTAGATGGAGAACTTCCTGTTTATAGGAAGTTGATAAATTAATAAGAGCTATGATATTAATGAGCAATCAGGTACTGCTTTGGTTGGATTTAGTTTGTCTTTCAAAGGTTTACTTGCTGGGAATGTTTTTCCCAGTGTAACAATATTGAAAGATGGTGAGGCTTTTAAGACGTTGGCATTAGTGGAAGTTGCTGGGCCAGGATTGCCCTCGGAAAGGAATTTATGCTGTTCACATGAAGTAACTTAGATCTTGCAGCAGTGGATTATTAGTCCTTATAAGTGGATTGTTACAACAGAGCAAACCTATCCCCTTCCTGGTCTCCAGCTTCTTCTTTACGTTCTTTAATACACATGCATTGCTGCCATTTACTACAATGTGATGCAGCCAGAAGACCATTATCAGAGGCCTCTCAATAGGGAAATTAAAAGTTTCACTTTCCAAAACTGTGAGCCAAAATAAGCCTCTTTATTTCATATAGTTCTCAACCTCAGATATTTTATTATAGCTACACACAACAGACCAAGATAGCTATAAAACTTATTCTTCCAAAATCAAGGCCGTTTGCATTTAAGCAGCTGCTGGAAGGGTCCGACACTTGGAGCAGTCTGGAGAATTCATGAAATATTTTGTTGGGAGGGCTTTAGATCCTTTAAAACCACTTTATGTAACTCTAGGCTCCTACTCACTAATTCCACAACTAGAAAGAAACTATAAACACACTCAGATCTGTCTTTGAGAACTCGTGTAAGTGATCTGCCTCTCAGTCTCTATCAAAGACAGCCTAGCTCTTCACTTTCAGTGAGCTCGGACTTTTAATAATGTGGATTATCTCATCTCTATCCATGTCTTTGTCCCTCCGCAGAATTGGCCATGCCTCTCCTCTTGTGTACCCTGACCTTATACAAATACCTTTATTAGGCCAAATTCCAGCCTTTCCTTCTCTTAAAATCTTGCAGACCTTTATCAGTTTCCTTCTCTGAGTCCCATAGTTTTTATTGTCTCATGATTTTTTGCAGCACTCTGGAGACTATAAGAGAAAATTATGCTTCCACGGGAAACATGTATTGTCTAGAAAAGGGGGTCAGCAAGCTCTTTTTGGTGATAGGACACATATTATATATTTCTGGCTTCTAGATCCATAATGTCTTTGTTGCATTACTTTGTTAATATTGTATGTCCGGAGACAGACATATAATTGGTAAATGAACAAACATTGCTACAGTCAAATACAATTTCATTTACAAAAGTAGGCATGGGGTTAAATTTGGCCTGATAGTCTTAGCTTGCTAGTACTCTAGTCTAGCTGATGTCCCTCTAGGTTCTAATTCTAGGCAGCTATTTTTTAACTCCATAAATTGTAGATAACTGATAGCAATGCAAATAATTATTATTTGTAGACATTCAAATTCTGTCCCATCTAGTAGACTTTGAGGAGGAGGGATGCTAGTGACTGCACTGAGAACCTTCATATCGAGCTACATTCTCAGCCTTTGTTTTATTTTTTATTTTGAGTCAGGGCCTCATTATGTCTTTGAGTTGCCTAGGCTGGTCTTGAACTTTGGTAGATGCTTAATCAACTTCTCTGTCTCTCTCTAAAGGAAGCCAATTCAGCCTCCATTTGTACATTCATTTCAGTATACTAAATCTATATATTTGTCCGTTATTTATATTCTACTCTGAATTAGCTATAACATCTGTCTGGTCCTTTTATTATGAGTTAAATCAAATCTTTAACATGTATTTGTTTATATACCATCTTAGGGTCAAAATTTTACCATTCTTTGAAAAAATTATCTTTAATAGGCAAGATACTCTTCTGGAATGGAAAAGGCCACAGAACTAAAATAAAAGAAGGCACAGTTTCTTTGTTGTTAATTTCCTTTCACACCTCATATACCTGCACCATTCTTAGGACAGAGATAACTTGTAATATCTTCAGTGAAAGTTGGTTAATTGTTTAGTGGATAGATTTCTTTCTATAGAATTGAACTATTTTCCTTTTCTACCCTAAACCACATGGTTTCAGTGTTGTGATGAAAGGTAAAAGGATATAATTGTAAAATGCAATTAACCAAGTTCACTTGCATTTGGAATCTCTGAAATGGTTCTCCAATCAATGGCTCAATGTGACTAGAAGTATGAACATTTTTCGTGTTGGAGGAAATGAATATCACATTCTTGCCAGCTCAAATGTGCAAACTTAAACCTTGTGGTTTTATCTGTGTTTTAGGTCTTCCAACAAGAACAAAAGGTTGACTAAAACTTCCTTTCATCTTTGCCAACAAAAATTCTTTATGCTTATATAACATATTATGATTTCATTTGAGGTACTTTAAGAGCCTGCATAATCTTTAACCTAATAATCTCCTTGGAATTTGTATGGGCATAATTTATCATTATTTTGAAGAAAAAGAAATTGAGATTTGTGGCTAATAAGATTTTTCCAGGATAACAAAGATCATGTTAGAAAAGGCAGGCAGAAATCTTGAGTTAGAGTCTATTCTTCTAAACCCTGCTGAGCATATATTCTAACCCTGGGTATGCTTTATGGCCAATGGAAAAAAACTATGCTTACTTTCCAGTGAACATGGAAAATGCACAAGCTCACAATTCTCACAAAATCCCAATATTTTATCAAAATTCTTGGAAATTTATATGAATTTTAATATTTGTCAATGTTCCCCTTATCAGCACTGCATATATCTTCTATTTACTCTGAAAATATTGCAGTCCCACACAGATCCATATAGAAAAATATTCTGCCTGAAGATGAATGTCTAAACTAGTATATTCACTAATTTAATATGTTAAGTTATGCCTACACAGAGTCATAGATGTGAATGCTCATGGAAGTATTACTCATGACAGCTAAAATGTAAAAACAACCACATGTCCGCACCTTGACGAATGGACAAATAGAATGTGGTAGTCTGTACAATGGGATACTATTCAGCAATAAGCAGAAATGAAGTTCTGAAACAAGCTGTAAGGTGGACGAACCTTGGAGACATACTGAGAGAAAGAAGTTAGACCAAAATAACCTCATGTTGCATGGCTCTGTTCACATGAAATGTTCAGAAAAGGCAATCTGTAAGAAACAAAATGGAGGGCCAGGGATTTAGTTCAGTGGTTCTGATGCCTGTCTTGCAAGCGCGAGGACCTGGGTTCGATTCCCTGGTTAACCATATACAATAGTGGGTGTGGAGACTCACTCCCAGCAGCAATCAATACCACATACCACAGTGCTGGGCGTGGTGGCTCACGCCTGTAATCCCAGCACTTGGGAGACAGAGGCAGGAGGTTTGCTGTGATGTGAGTTTGAGGCTAAGCTCAGGGCCAGCCTGAACTACAAAGCAAGAACCTGTCTCAAAAAACCTAAAAGAAACCTTAAAAAAAAAGAAAGAAAAAAGAAACAAAATATATTGTTGGTTACCCAGGGCCGGATGTGGGAAAAAGAAGTGATGACTAATGAAGTACTAGTTTCTTTTTGGGTTGATGGAAATGTTCTAAAATTGGATTATGATGGTGGCTACACAACTCTGTAAATATACTAACATTCGTTAAATGGTATACTTAATATGAATGAATTTTATAGTATGTGAAATATACTTCAATGAAGTTTTTAATAAATAAGTAAATAAATAGCTTCACAGGACTACCCTACATATACCTTTATACTTGACTGCTCTCCAAGAATACCAAAAAATAAATTGCCACAGCAAAGACAGTAGAAAACATTATATACCTCTTTAAATTTCATTTTCTGGACAATAATATAAGTATCATGGGACTCAAAGTTTCAAAATCATGAACTGAGGGTAATTTCACTACAGTTATGTAGCTTAATAGGGTGTTAATTGGCAAGCCTGTGAACACCTCCTCCACAGGGAGCCCAGAAAGCTGTGCCAACATTTGCTGGAGAATAGAATAATTCAAGAGCCAAACCCATGATGAAAAATACAGACTAATTTAACTTGTTTTTATACTGCAGCCATTACCACACAAAATGACCTCAATAAAGCCCATTTTAATTGGGGCTGAAGGCTTCGTAACTTCACCACTAGCCAGAATCACTTCAAGTTCTGGAACTATTTCTGTTCTTTGAAAGGAAAATAAAAGAAACAAAGTCAAGGGCTACAATTTTTCTAATAGAAGTAACTCCCCCACATTCAGGTAGGCTGATTCTCTAGTATGATCCCCAGGCCCTACAGGATCAGACATCCAAAGTTTCTACAGAAACAGAAGCTAGCTGATAACATAGTTTCTATCTTTAATAATGTCTAATGCTTCTCTCAAAATTCTAGCTCAGTTCTAGGGTAGGGAATGACAGCCTACTCTTTGGGAGAGTAGCTAGCTCACATTCTATTGTACCAGGGAATGCTTGACAAAAAATTAGCAGCTAGTCAAGGACAGCAGGACGCCAAGTCCTGTGTATTTAACTTCACATGAATATCCATTATCTTCCTCTTCCAGAAAGACTGCAAAGAAATAAACAAGGAAACCATTACTCTTCAGGGATACAAGTCACTGTCCCAACAATAAGATAAGATTTGTTTTGTTTGTTTGTTTGTTTTGTTTTGTTTTGTTTGAGACAGGGTCTCACCTTGTAGTTCAGGCTGGTCCTGAACTCACATCACAGCAATCCTCCTGCCTCTGCCCCCCGAGTGCTGGGATTACAGGTGTGAGCCACCATGCTCGGCACTGTGGTATGTGGTACTGATTGCTACTGGCTGAGTCTCCACTCCCAGTATTGTGTGTGGTTACCAAGGGATCAAACCCAGGCCCTTGCGCTTACAAGATAGGCACCAGCACCACTGAGCTAAATCCCTGGCCCAAGATAAGTTTTTAAAAGACTTGGTGTCATCCCCTAGATAGAAGAGTCTTCTACTTTTATAGCAAAGTACCTTGAAGTAAAGCACTTCTGACTGATTTTATTAACCGAAGGATAGCTTCTTCAAGCACTTATGTCATATCCAAAAATTGATGAATAATAATCTTGTGCTTTTTAAACACTCTTAATATATAAGTACATCAATATACCTAAGGAAAAACATAAAGTCATGTCTTAGACCAAACAATATCTTTAGGAGAAGCCAAATCTAAAATAAATTAAAATTATGAAGGCATGGCTAGACTTCAAAAAGTATCAAATATGCCCTATGGAAAAGATAGCACTAGCAACCAAACACTGCCCATCACTACATTTCAGCATTACACTGCAAGAAATCACCAAGTCCCAAACCCCTACAGCCAATTCATCAACCTCTCTGAAAACAAAAAACAACTGTCCTGTTCTTGGCCTAATGCCGGGAACAGTTTGACATATTGAAATGTGCTAAATCATTCTCTTAGCATCTACCATGTGTGATTTGAATCAAATAACACACACAGAGAGAGGCACAGGAACAGAGACAAAGATAGAGACAGAGACATACACATCACTTTAGGCATTAAAAAAATGAAATACTATGTTTCTTGGTGTCCAGGATGGAGTAAACTCTGAGTTCAAAATATTCTTCTTTATTTTAGTATTATTTTGGATGGAAGATATAGAACTCATACCTATTCAAATGTAGAAGCATCATAAATATAGCACTATTTTTTCTAGTGTATTTCAAAGAACAATGCTAAATGTGTCTTCTCAATATAGGATTTCTTAGAGCACTTACTATGATCGCATACATTGTAAACCTGTAATAGATGTTATAGAATATAGACTGTCCTTTTTATAGTCCCCTTTCCTATAGAAAATCTTAATAATAATGCCACATTCCATATTTTAAGAGATACAATGGAAAGAGTGTAAGAGCTCAAGCTCCAAATTGGCCAAAGTCAACTGCCATTGCAAAGACAGCCCACTTTAATTTTCAGTGTCCATATTCTGTCCTTTTCAAAATCTTGTCTCTTGGGCCAGGGATTTAGTTCAGTGGTTCTAGCACCTGCCTTGCAAGCACAAAGGCCCAGTTTGATCCCTGATAACCAACCAGATATAACAATGCTGGGCATGGTGACCCGGCATTGTAGCTCATGCCTGTAATCCCAGCACTCAGGGGGCAGAGGCAAGAGGATTGTTGTGAGTTCAAGGCTGAGTTCAAGGACTGAGTTCAAGGCTGAGTTCAAGGACTAGTCTGAACTACAAAATGAGACCCTATTCTCAAAAAAAAAACAAAAAAAACAAAAAAAACAAACAAACAAACAAAAAAAAAACCTTGTCTCCTTTCTTTAGGTTTCCAGGGATTTTTTTAAAGAATTAAATGGTAGAAGTGTGTGTGAAAACATTTTGAAAAGTTTACAATGCAGCTCAGCCTGGGCATTGTGAGTCACATAAGTAATTCCTGTGACTTTAGAGGCCGAGGCAGAAGGATCACAAAGTATGAGACCATCTTAGGAAACTCAGTGAGGCCATGTACCAAAATTTTAAAAAGCGCTGGGGAACTAGATCAGTGGTAGAGCACCCGCCTAGTGCATGCAAGGCCCTCAGTGCAATCGCCAACACTATAAAAGGAAAAACAGAAAATGTCCAGTGTAAGGCATCATTTCAATATTACTCCATAGTGCTAACACCTACCTCATTTTGGAGATTCTTTGTTTGTCTTGAAACAAAGTCTCACTAAATAATTCAAGTTGACCTTGAACTCATTATGTAGTTCAGGATGGTCTTAAACTTTTTTCAATTCAAATTTTTATTAGTGCATTATATATACACATCACCATCCCATCCAACATTGAGAATTTGTGCTAATATACGGCATGATTTGATTCTCATTTTTTCCCATTCCCCTGTCCACCACACAACAGCTAACCCCCTATATACATAAGCTTTTTTTCATTTTCTTTATTACTATCACATTCTTTTCCCCTCATTATTTACCCCTACACTCTATTTCTTTTTAAATATTTTCTATTTCACAATATCTACTATATATTCTAGAATTCATTTTTGTCTTTATTTTCTCATACCAGAAAAAAAGATGTATTTAAATATCTGTGACCCATTTATTTCACTTATGAGAATATTCTGAAGGTACATCCATTTGAGTAGAAATGATTCAATCTTACCATTTTTTATGGCAGAGTAATACTCCATTCTATAAAAGAACCAGTCTCCAACTGATGGATATTTTTTTTAATTATCTTTATTGGCACATTAAACATACACATCATGCTTGCACTCCATAATGGGAATTTGTACCAATATAAGACACAACTTAATTCTCATTTTTTCCCATAGCCCTACCCACCCTACCACCCCCCCATATATATAAAATTTGTTTCCTTACTTTTTTGTTACAATCTCAACATTGTCCCCTTTCACCTTATTTTACA
>PVIR01044862.1:0-10996 GCA_004026965.1 Petromus typicus
GCAGTGGTATTTGTTCTAATTTCTATTTTTACTCTGGCCTTTTTAACAGTTGCCCTTTTGATCTTATATTATTGCCTTTGTGTGTTCATTGGTATTGACAGACTGAAAGAATTATGGTTGAAAAATCTTACAGCTGCCCAAAGCAGAAGTAATAAATATCATATCTTGTTCACTTTGTTGTCATGATAGTTTTTTATACTTTTCCTGGAGTTTTAGATGTCTGTTGAAGCAGGAAGCAGAGGGTTCACTGCATACAATTTACTCATTTTCTTATGGCTAAAGTCAGTGTCTGTGTGCTCATCAAGCCAGGATACTAAGACATCATTTGTCATCTCTACTCAGCAAAGCCTCTCTGCCTGTGCTGCCGCTGGACTCTGGCTGAGGGAATTTGAAGCCTTGGCTGTGTTTTCCAGAGCACACCACCAGTGTGGCCTTTTTTTGCTAATTCAGCAGACTGCTGCTTGCATGGGTGTTGCTCTGGGTGGGTATGTGAAAAAGACTTAAGACTTGGCCTCTAATGTGATAGAGTATGTTAAATCATACAGGAAATTTCTGGTTTTCCGCCTGGCTCCACATGGCAGATTATAGAACTTAATTGGCTGCCACCTAAGGAATCATGTACTTTTTGTTTGTTTTGTTTTTGAAGCAGAGTCTCCCTTATGTAGTTGAGGCTGCCCTTCAACTCATGGGGAGTCCTTCTGCCTCAGCCTCCCAAGTGCTGGGATTACAGGTGGGCAGCACTATTCCCAGTGAAATCATGTACATTTTTATAAGAAATCCCTCTTAACCTCCTTCTACAGCTCCAGAAATTAAATTTACACTTCAGAATGCTTTATTTCATAATGAGGGAAAAGAAGGATGTAAAATGAAATAGCAAATGAAAATATATTAAAAGAATTGGATATGGGTTTAGACTCAATATTGCACATTAAATATAGTAAAATCAATAATGTTTTAAGTATTCATTTGGGCTCAGGGCCACAATCTGAAATTCCTAGCTACTTGGGGTGCTGAGACAAGTGGATCACAAATTAGAGACCAGAGTGGGAAACTTAGGCACGGTCTTGAAATTTTTAAAAGCAAGAAGGTTATAGCTTAATAGAAAAATGCTTCCTTTGCCTTGATTCAATCTCTAGCACCTAAGTAAATAAATATAATTTTAAAATAATGTGAAAATAAATTTCCTGATTACCTTTCATTTTTTAAAAAAGATTGTTTTAATTTTATAAATATCTTCCAGTTTTGCACCATTCATCCCAATTTTTGTCTCTATTTTTCATTGACTTATTAAAATGTAAGCTTCAGTCAAATTATTGTTAACTGTACTTAATTTCTGTTAAAATCTTTTAATTTAACTATTTTTAAATTTAAAAATTTATTTAATGCTGTCTTAAAAAAAATTAAGTTGCTCATTTAAAAAACTAACTATGATTAATGAGGTTTGGAAAGAAACTGAGAAATCCTGATTTTTAAGACCCGCAAGATATTTACTTAGTATGTGGACAGTTGAAGGACTTCAGTTTTTGCTCTTGAATTAATACCTTTACAAAAATATTTCATTTTATTTTAGTATGAGTCATGCACAAGAACATCTGATACCAGACTGATGAAAGGACTTTTCTTTCCCTGCTTAACAGTGGAAACTTTTATGATAATGCTGTTTAATAGCATGTGCAACCATCACAAGCATAAATACTCATGAGCACATATATGAACCCGACATGTGTTCAATGCCCTGTATCTGTACACACATGTGTTTTCCTCTTTTTGCTGGCTGTCGGAAGAAGTTGACCTCCAGAAAGGGTAAGTTTTAAAGGGAAGGAAATGGAGATCTGCCAGACTTGTTGGCTGGAGTCATGGACAAGAGCAAGGCCTGTCTGAACTGCCACTCAGTTTTTATTCTGCGCGTTTGCAGGGCTGGTGATTAGAGTGGCTTTCGCCCAATTATGCTGTGATTATTCTGCTGCACTGTAATTGACTGGGGAGATATGCTAATACCTGTCATTTGGGATGATAAAAGATGAGCGGGGGACGCAATGCATTATTTAGCTGGCTGTGTGATAGATGAGGGATGCGTAGAGTGCTTTAATTGCTGAGAAGAGAGGTTAAGCTGAACGAACGGATGAATTAGAAATGAGGGTTTTTTTATGGCTTGTGGAAAAGTGAAATAAAGGAAAATGTGCCTTAAACTAAAGCAGCAGATAGAAATGAACACAAGGAACTAGATCTTCCAGGCAGCTTGCCTTATCAATTTAAATGTGAACAAAAACTCAGTTTAGAGGTTGGTAAGTAATAATCAGAATGAGAATATACAACATATTCTCATATAAAGCAAAAAACCTTAAAGGAATAATTTTACTTTAGATGACAATATCTTTGATTTTTAGCCTCTTACGTTTATAGTTTTAGCTTATACTGAAATGTAATCTATGTAAGTTCTAAATGTCGTAC
Organism: Petromus typicus; assembly: GCA_004026965.1. Lineage (NCBI taxonomy): Eukaryota > Metazoa > Chordata > Mammalia > Rodentia > Petromuridae > Petromus > Petromus typicus. The sequence goes on from PVIR01044862.1 coordinate 2,452, forward strand.
TTTGTGTCTTTTGAACATTAGCATAGAGGCCTTTAGATTTTTGTACTTGTGCCTTTTTCAATAAATTCAGGTAGAAGAGGATGACATGAAATAAATACTATATTAGAAGAATGTAAAAATATAATTAGAGTATGAAGAGATAATTGTTGAGTTATAGGAGCTGGGGTATTCAGTGGTACTTCCTTAGGGACCACATAGTCATGGAACACGGTGCAGGCAAGAGTGATCTTTCCTTTTTCGTATCGTGTCTCTCTGTCGTACCCATATATAAATTATGTCCATTGTTCAAAAAAAAATTTTAACTCTTATGTTGTAACTTGTATGGTTGTTTATATAGTTGGTGTTGTCTTTATTTTAGTTGTATCTAGCAATAGGCAATTATTTGGAAAATACAGGCCAATCAGTAGTTCACAGAAACTTGACTGTTAAAGCGTTGCACATACTGAGAAGGCTCCCAGCACATCAGACTTTAACGAGGCAGGGAAATGTCCCCACTGGTGGTGTTTTGTCTTGTAGATGAAGCAGTGGAAATACAGGTTGGGTAGCTGTGATGATATTTTTTATAAATTGAAGAAAACAGTCCTCATTTATTGTTACATTATCTTCAGACAGCTGAGCTTCTCAGAGTGGTGCATTGTTTCTAGCACAGCAGCCTGGGCCAAGGCATTCCTCAGCTTTCAGCCAGGTCACTGAACGATCAGGGTTTGCCTAGAGCCAAGCATTTGTGTGCAACTGGGTGTCACCTGCAGAGCCATGTTGCACTCTGCTTCTCAAGTCAGTTGTGTGGAGCCGATCACTTAGTTCCAACGTAATTGACTTTCCCCCCACATTTCTTCTGAAGCTTAGTGATGTTTCTTATGGATATCTTGTATTAGTGTCCTGGGCATCCAAAGTCGATTCTTAGAATACCTTACAACGCAAAATAGGTCTAAAGAAATTCAGGAAGCAGCTGCATTCAAATAATTTAAGATTAAATTAATAAGACAAGACAAATGTAGCATCAAACAGGCAAACCTCCATCAAACAGTACCACCTTTGTGCTGTTCTTAAAAGCTGAATTCATACCTTGAAAGTAACCGTTTTTTAGAATACAGGGTAGCTACAGAGAAGGACGGCAGTAACACTGTGTACCAGCTGTCTTCACTGGTCTGTAGTTTTGTTTCTGAATCTCAGCTGCATTTATCACCTGAGTGTTGCAATGATTACTTACGGTCCTTACTTTGAAAAGGTTTCACTTTGTCTTATAATGGGATAAAAAATCATGTCTGTGGCTTTTTGTGGTTTACTTAATATAATATGTCTCACTGTAAATTTGATTTATGATAGCGTGAAATAATTCTTTTACACAATTGGATGGTTGGGAACTATATGATGTCACCATTTTTTGTCTTAGATTTAAGATCTTCCCCTCAAACATGCTATATCTTACAACAGCAAGCAGCATGAAAGTAATTGCCTTAGTATCTTTAAGTATCCCTACTACCCATTTAAAATTGTTTTGGCATTTTGTTTTTGTTGATTGGTTGGTTTTCAGCATTTGGATTTTTTCTGTAATGATTGTAAGTTACAACTCTTTAAAAATTATATGGTTATATGATTTTATGATAAACATGTAGATCTTAGGATAAAATTTAGAGCTGGAGGGAACATAAAGAATTAAGTAGTCCATTGTCATTGTATTATAAAGATAGGAAGCGGTGACATGAGAGGACACTCATCAGTGAGACCTCCGTTGCTGTATCCACTGGATCTGTAGATTCTTGTTCTCTGAGGTAGACCTTTCCTAGGACGAGAGATCTGTCAGATACAGTTATATACACCGGGCCCTGAGAGGGAAGGAACGGTGGCCTATACCTTCTTGTTATATGGATAGGGTGGGTGGTCAGGCTGGCTAAAGCAAGAATCAACAGAAAAAGGGGGGACATATGTATTTGATTTCACACACAGTAGCTGGATGTACATGTGTATGCAACCCCCTCTTATGTGTCTTTACTTTACTTACCTCAGTCATGCCTGGTTATCAAGCAGTGTGTCAGTACTGTACTTTGTTGGTCCTCAGTGGAGTGGGTCTTATTTCAGTACTCTCTTTTCATTTCTATAACTGGGCTGCTTACTTCATTCAGTTTTATAACAGAAGAACATGGAACATAAATGTGCTTAGGAAAGAACAAAACTGATTGTTTTGCTCGGGGGGTATGCATCTCCAGTGGCTGGGCTGAGAGACAGGAGACCTCTCCGAAGAGGAGCTCCCTCCCATCTGAGCAAGACCAGCGAGTGTGCCAGTGGAGCCAAGTTTCTGCTGTACTGACCTGGAAAGCATGTGCATGGCTTTCCCTTACTACTTAGCTAATTTCCTTAAGAAATGGCAAAGTATCTTCTTCATCAAGCCTAGTATTTAGAAATGTATACTATTGAAAAGATGTGGCTCAATTATCAGTTAATTAGACAATGACTGCTGTTATAGCCACTTCATTTTATGATTTGCATTTGTCTTCATACATGTGAGACACTGGTTTTTTGTTTGTGTCCATCATTTAAATTAACTTGCACAAAACATCCTGTAGAATAGCTGCTCAAAATCTTTGCTTTAAAAAGAAACAGAAATATAAATAATTGCCTTAAATTTCAAGCTTTTAGGGCTCACTGAAATACTCTCTCCTCAGAATCTTATATTTGATTATAATACTCTCGTTAAATATAGAAAATTAACATCTACCGAGCTACCAATCATTTTTATCTAAAGCAAAATTCAACACTTACAAGTGGTTTCTAGTTAGTTTCTACAGGAAAGAGAAGTTGTGAATGTATTTATTATTAGTTTTCTATAACTGAGTAAAAACAGATCATGACAGATTCAGCAGTGTAAAACCATACCCATTGATTGATTATCTTACAGGTTCAGTGGCCTGGGATTTTGTGAGAACTAGCCTCCTTTGAGGTTCAGGGTCTTCTTCTAAGCTCACTGATTAGCAGGATCCACTTTCTGGTGCCTGTAATTCTGAGGTTCCCACTGTCTTGCCATCCTTTAGAGATTGTCTTCAATCATTGGTGTAACCTGCAGTCCATTGCCATGTGACCTTCTCATAGAAGCAGGAAGAATGTGCACAAAGTCCCTCACCTGTTTGGATCAGGCCCACCCAGAATAATCTGCTTTTATTAATTACAAGTTGGCCAGCTGGGACCTTAATTGCCTCAGCAGAGTCCCTTTTGCTCGGAAGTTATACAGTCAGTCACACAATGCACTTCATCACCTTCCCAATCCCACTGATACCACTGAGAGTGTGTGGAGAGTGTACACCAATGGAAAGAAGTCATGGAGGACATTGTAGAGTTCTCCCACCTAGAGTGACTGACTCATATTTACTGTTAGTTTTTAGTGATACATATATTTGAATTTTTAAAAAAGTTTTGAAAAATAAAATAATATAGCAACATGAAATATAAAGGATAGTCATCTTTAGAAGAGCTATTACATTCTAGCAGCGTTACATTTTTATGTTCTGAGGCTCTGCTATGAAGCAAGAAAAGTAATTTCTTACTATACATTCTTACTGTGCAGTTTTGAATTCAGAGTGGTTGCAGAATGCTGTGCATTTCTGTTTTCAGTACTTCTGTCAAAAGGTTCCAGTTATCTTAATTTCTTCTCCTAGTAGTTATGTTTGCTTGTGACTTTCAAATCTCCGTAGGTAGGCCAAAAGTAGAAAATAAAGTTTTGTCTAGATGTGGTTAGTTTTAGATACTTAAATGCTAACACAGGGTCGGTAACATGAATAACTTGTTCTGTAACTAGATGAACTGGTTTCTGCATGTTAGAGTAGTTACTAACATTGGCATGAACTTCTGGGTTTTAAATAAAATAGAAAAGCAGTCGCATAATATATCAAGACAAACTTTTACCTCATATGCAGGCTGAACTCTGTTCTGTACAGTCCTGTTTCTTCCTCACCACTCCTGTACCATGCCTCTAGTGTGGCCCCCCTGAGTGATGAGAGTCTTCCTCTGAGGTGCTCTTAGTCACTTCCCGCTGCTGGTGCTCGGTTCTTGTGTGTGGCTGTGAAGGTGGAAGGCTGCCCTCTTTGGTAGCATGGTGCTCAGTCTGGGAACCTTGTTTTCATAGAGGAGACAGCTTTATGCTCACAGATTCTTCTCTCCTTCACCTGTGCTAGGTGCTGAGGACACTGGGCTGAGTACAGCCTGGTTCCAGTTCTTGTCATTTGCACAATGTTGAAGAAAAGTAACCACATAGCACATGATAGATGTGAAATAGTTTCTATGACTTTGGAGGCAGGAGAAGCGCAGTGTGGTCTGGGGCAGTCAAGCCTGGAGAAGGAGGTTTAACTTTTCTGTACTGGTGAGGAGACTGGTCTCAGAGAGGTGAGCATGAAGAGACAAAATTAATTTCTGTCGGAGACTTTGAGAACCTAGGGTACCTTGCCCTGATGTTTGAATTGCAAGAGTTATAACCAAAGGGGCTTAGCTTGAAAATGAATTTTAAAAAATAAGCCAGTATTTGCATTTGTTATTAGTGAATGGTGTGTATTGGCACAAGAAAGTGTTTTTGAGATGACATACTGATTAGTTGTGTATCTTTAATCTTTTTAGAATTAAATGAGAAATATGATTCTTGAAAAATTATAAAGTATATAAATAAATGTACATTATCATTTATAGCAGCTTGTTATATAATGAATTTATGTAGTGTCAGGAATAAAGTAAAGCATTATACAATATTCCAGGTTAATGAAGCATCAGCTTGCCCCCATCATTGTTTTTAAGGAGATAGCTTAGAGTTAGGAGTGCGTTTGCTTTCTTGCCTGAAATCTTTAGTATATATGCAATTTATAAATGCTCAGCAGTGCACAGGCTGTGAGGTTCTGTAAAGGTAAAGCCTGATTGATTTAATGGAAATTAATACATAAGTAAGTAAAAAAAAATAAGTACTTTCTTGTGTTTTATGGAAGTTTTCTGAAATTAGAGGGTTAACTGAAAAGTTCTGGGACTAGTTCATGCAACATAATAAATTAGTAAAAGTGCTTTCAGTGGGCGAGGCCCAGTGAAAAGCTCTGAAGTTGTAGTTACTGGCAAGGTCCAAGTGATCCTCCATTTCCTCAGCTCCTGAGTTCTCCATGGGTGGACCTGGTGGCCTCTAAGCGCCTGGACTAGTTTGTATGTGTATGTGCGAAGGGGCTTTGGAGAGCTAATTTTTTTTAAATAATAATGATTCTGCCTTTGTCTGCCTGTGTCAGAATTTAGGGAAAGCTTTCTGGGATTTAAATGAGATATGCATTTAGTTTTTGGGGAGGACAAAGAGAGGAGAAATTTATTTCAGCATGTGTTGCTTAATCAACAACTACACTGCCACTTCACATCAGCTTCTGTCCTTTCCAAATGAATTAGTTCTTGTGGGCAGCATGTCAAGAGGAAGTGTATTGTCCCTGGCAGGGGACTTGGATTTCTAATTACCAGATTCCTGACTTAATTGCAATTACCTGGACACCCAGTCAGGTTGAACTTTTGGAAAAGAATGTAATTAGTGAATAAGAACAGGAACTTTGCTGCTAGCTCTTTGTCTAGATACCAACACTAAACAGAGGACTGATAAGTCCACATCTGTAAAGACAGCCCATCAGCTAGTAAAAACTGTTCTTTTAATAAATGACCATAATCCACCTCAGCTTTAATTCCAGAAATAACTGTAGTGCTAAAGCACAGAATGTTCAGTATTTTCCTTTGGAATAAAGCACAGTAAGCTTGTGTTTATTTTTTAAGAATAAGTGATTATCTGGAAGACAAAGATCGACAGTGTTTGCCAATACTTTGTCTATGTAAACACAGACATTACATATTTTGATTAATAGGTTTAAAATCTCAAGGTCTACAGGCATTGGAAGAAAAAAATCATTTTCTAATACTCAGTTGCTTTAAAAATTTTTCTTAATACCTAAAGATTAAAGGTGAAGTTTTAACTTGGTTACAATTATAAATTTAAACTTATTTAAAAAGTATTCTAATATTTTTAAGGCACAATCAGAAGTATTTTTCATTTCTACATTTTTTTCTCACATCCGAGAGCCCTGCACACTGTTGTAGCACAGCTTCACAGTCCTGAGAGACAGGGAAATCTCCCTGTGGTTTATTTGACACCTTTTTTACTTAGTCTTCAACCACCTGCTATTTTTCCCTCCTTGGCTTCTCAGAGCTCTGTCCTTGCTTTCCATCTCAACAGATTCCTTGTCCACACCAAGGTTAATTTTGTCCATCAATGGTTAGTTAACTCACAAATGATCTTTTACAGCTTCTTCCCCGTGGAGCTGCTGGTACTTTCATTTTCAACCTTTTAAAAAAATGTTGCAAAGTACAGTTCTCTCTCTGCCCTCATTGCTGAAGAAATCCCCAGGTAGCCAGGCGCTCTGCCAGGGGCTTGTGCAGACTGGCCACATCCTGTAGAGTCTGCACTCAGGCTATCCCCTCCATGAGACAAGCTAGTTTAACTGTGCCATAATTTAATTTCTTCTGATCTTTAAATAGAAATAAGATCTTCTTGTTGTACTTAACATTGCATACATTTAATTATTTTTATTCTCACAGCAATAAATTGAGAACATATACATACACATTTGTCAACTGTTTGAGTAATGGCAAGTAGAATAGTGGAAGCTTAAAATGGGATAATAATAGCACATGCCCCAGAAAGCTGTATACTGGGAACACATTGCTCCTGGATAGCAACTAATATACCTCACACATTGGAAAGCTCCATGCATGTTGTAGTTGCTACTGTGTTTTATTGTTACCTGGCTCTCAGCCCTGCCAGGTGGCTGTCACAGGTAATCTCATTTCATAGATAAGAGAGCAGGAGGACCAACTGTTCAGTCATCTCTCGGTGACACACAGAATTTTGGGGATAAAGCTGAGTGTGCTTATGTATTTTAACTCACAGTTCTTTTTTTTTTTTCTTTTTAACTCATAGTTCTTATGGCATTTATCATCTTAGAGTTGCCAGATTTATGGAGAAATATAGAATGAATTTTATAAAAACGATTAATAAAATGTTAATGTAAGCACAAATATCATAAAATACTAAAAACGTACATTTTTCTCTGAAATACAAATTTACCTGGGTTCTAGTATTTTTATCCAATAACCTTAACCCATCCATACATAATGACCAGTCAGTGACAATTCTTAATATGGACAAAAACAGCTAGCTGGCCTGGTTTTTTCTAGGCTTTATTGTGACACCAACATACCGGCTTTTTTTTAAAGAAAAGTTAAACTGAAGTCTTCCAAACCTGCAGCATGTTGTAGATGGGAAGTATTCTTATGAGAGAGACACCATAGTAAACTTTCCCAGCAGCTGACAAGTACTGAAAAAGTCAGACAGTGAATATGAAAGGAAGTAAAGTTAGGGTATGTGTGGTGTCATTTTTGGAGATAAAACATTGAGACAATTGTAATATGCTGAATCTACTTTTCCAACCATATAGCTAAATCATTAGGTATTTTTGCTTTCTATTCCTTTGTGTTTCCCTTTTCTCTGTTAATTGGTATCAGTTTCCACAGGCCTAAGTTTGATTTTAAAATTCTCTTGGGCCAGGGACTTAGCTCAGTGGTTCAGGCACCTGTCTTGCAAGCTCAAGGACCCGGGTTCGATCCCCGGTAACCACATAGCAATACTGGGTGTTGGAGACCCATGCTCAGCACCAATCAGCACCACATACCACAGTGCCGGGCGTGGTGGCTCACGCCTGTAATCCCAGCCCTCGGGAGGCAGAGGCAGGAGGATTGTGATGTGAGTTTGAGGCTGAGCTCAGGGCCAGCCTGAACTACAAAGCAAGACCCTGTCTCAAAAAATAAAATAAAATAAAGTGAAATTCTCTTGACTGTGTAAGGCAGAAGTACCGTAAGAAACAGATGATGGTGTTCTGATTAGTGTTCTCTTCATAACCTTGGTCCTTCTGTGATGTTTATGGTTTTATACAAAGGATCTAATAATGTAATAATATCTTATATGTAAAAGAAATATGTAACATTTCAAAATGTCAGAATAAAGATGGATGGTGCAGTTGGACCAACCACTTACACTCAAGGGCTAAGACACAGAATGACTACTGGTATAAGTGAATACACTGCCAGTCATTTTCATGCCAATGTGAAATATTGGGTATGAATAGAAAGAGAATGGGAACTAATATTTATTGAACAGCAACTAAATACCTAATTCAGTGCCAGGTACTTGTAATATCCTACCTCAGGAGATGGGCATAATGCTACTTTTTACCAGTGAAGCACCTGTGTCAGAGGGTAAGTAGACACTGCAGGGCACATGGCAGGAAAAAAGATGCCAGTGCTTTTTCCACAGCAGAATACTCAAAAGAAAAAGTAAATTGATACTGTGTTACAGAATCTTTTTAGATTATCCTACTAGTAGTTGATTTGTTCCTACACAAAAGTAACGTGATTCTATTACCTTATGGGCATTGCATCAGTGAAAGTGATGTATTAACTTAGGAGATATGTGTAAGTTATAAAAAACAAAGTGATG
>PVIR01044863.1:0-11169 GCA_004026965.1 Petromus typicus
ACAGGGTTCTCACTGTGTAATCCAGGCTCACTTTGAACTCGCCGTGTATCCCAGGCTGGCCTCAAATTCACAGCATTTCTCCTGCCTCAGCCTCCTGAGGGCTGGGACTATGGGGATGCACCACCACACCTAGTTTCTCTCACTCATGTAAGTATTTCAGATTCACATTGCCAGGCATATCAGTAATTCATCCCTCTGTTCCTGGTGCTTGGTGTCCTCTTTGCTGAGCATGCCAGTAACCTGCTCATTCACTTAATGGGCATTTATATGCTTTCTACTCGAAAAAACTTCAGAGCAAGGCTTCATGAGTTTAGATGAATCATTTGGTGGACACTCAGGAGTACAGTTCAGTATGGTTTATTCTGTGTTACTGTCCATCACTAAGCTGTGGAAATACCAGCATTTAAAGTCTTAGCTATTCTGGTCACTTTGGTTTTAATTTTCCCTATGACTAATGAGATTGAGCACGTTTTATATGCTTGCTGCCTTTGATATATGTTCATTTGTGAGGTGCTATTAAGATTTTTGCCCAGGGGGCCAGGGATTTAGCTCAGTGGTTCCGGCGACTGCCTTGCAAGCACAAGGGCCCGGGTTCAATTCCCTGGCAACCACATACAGTAATGGGTGTGGAGACTCACGCCCAGCAGTAGTCGGTGCCAGGTACCACAGTGCCGGGCGTGGTGGCTCACGCCTGTAATCTCAGCAACTAGAGAGGCAGAGGCAGGAGGATTGCTGTGATGTGAGTTGGAGGCTGAGCTCAGGGCCAGCCTGAACTCCAAAGTGAGACCCTTCTCAAAAAAAAAAAAATTTTTTTTGCCCAGTTCTAGAATTGGGTTACCTTTTTCTTGTTTATTTGTAAGGGTTTTTTTTGTTTGTTTGTTTTTGTTTTTTTTAACATATTCTAGATATGGGACATCTATTGAATATGTTTAATTTTTTTTTTTTTGAGTTGATCTCACTGTGCAGGTCAGGCTGGCCCCAAACAGCAGTTCTGCTGCCTAAGCCTCTAGAGTGCTGAGATTATAGGCATACCGCACTATGCCCAGTGATACACGTATTTTCTTAGTCCATGGCTCAGCATTTGTTCTCTTAATGGTGTTTTTTGAGGAACAGAGGGCTTTAATTTTAATGAAGTGCTTTTTTGCATGCCACTTAAATCTTTCTCCATCCTGAGATCATCAACATATTCATCCATATTTTCTTCTAAAATTTTATTTTTCATCTAAAATGGTCTACGTATTTCACCATTTAGTAACCCAATATCAAAATATATAAAGATCTACATATTAAAACCGAAACAATCTGCTGGAGGATTAAATAGTTAAAAGCCTTGAATACATAGGAATAGGCAAGGTCTTTCTGAACAGAACTCCAGTGGCACAAGAAATAATACCAAGAATCAACAAATATCGAAGGTGTGCAGCGAAGGAAATGATCCACAGAGATGAGAGACAAAGTACAGAATAAGGAAAACTTTTTGACAGGGATTTGGTGGACAGAGGACTAACATCAAGAATCTATAGGGGCCGGGGAGTTAGCTCAGTGGTTCCGGCGCCTGTCTTGCAAGCGCAAGGGCCCGGTTTCGATTCCCCGGTAACCACATAACAATCCTGGGTGTGGAGACCCACACCCAGCAGCAACCAGTACCACATGCCACAGTGCCGGGCGTGGTGGCTCACGCCTGTCATCCCAGCACTCGGGAGGCAGAGGCAGGAGGATTGTGATGTGAGTTTGAGGCTGAGCTCAGGGCCAGCCTGAACCACAAAAAGCGAGACCCTGTCTCAAAAAACGTAAAAAAAAAAAAAAAGAATCTATAAAGAACTCAGAAAAACAACTCTCCCCAGAATAAAAGACCCAATTGAAATGGGTGACCAGAGTGAAGCGCACTTCTCAGAAGAAGTACAAATACTCATTAGAGAAAATGAAAATTAATTCTACAATGTGTTACCATCTTACTCCAGAAAGAATGGCTACCACCAAAAAATCTAATAACAAGTGCTGACAAGGATATAGGGGAAAAGGAACTGTACAGTATTGTTGGTAGGAATGTAAACTAGTGCAACCACTATGGAAATCAGTGTGGAGATTCCTCAAAAAACTAAAACTAAAAATTATATTTGTCTCAGTTATTCCCCTTACATGTATCTTCCTGAAAGTTGAAGACATCCATTACAGTGATCCATGCATACCCACCTTTATAGCAGCACAACTTATAATAGCTAAATCTTGGAAGCAGCGTATATATCCATCAACAAACATGGATAAGGAAAATGTGGTGTTTGGGCCAGGGATTTAGCTCAGTGGTTCCAGCGTCTGCCTTGCAAGCGCAAGGTTCCCAGTTCAGTCCTCAGTAACCACATACCACAAGCTAGGCTTGATGACTCACGCCCATCAGCTATCAGTACCACATACCACAGTGCTGGGTGTAGTGGTTAACACCTGTAATCTCACCACTTAGGGGCAGAGGCAGGAGGATTGCTGTGAGTTCGAGGCCAGCCTGGGCTACAAAGTGAGCTCAGGGCCAGCCTGAACTACAAAAGTAAGACCTGTTTCAAAAAAAAAAGTGTGTTTGTACACAATGGAGTACTGCTCTGCCCTAAGAAGGATAAACTTGAGATGTTAAGAGAAATAAATAGTAATACATCAAATATTCAATGTTAGGTGAAATAAATACATGAACTTAAATATTGCACAGTTTCTCCCATATGAGAAACACAATATAAATGAGCAAAAGAAAAGATCTTTTTCCAATCAGAACAGGATCAAGAAGAGGGGAAAGGAGGGGAGGAAAAGGCATGACAAAAGAAAGGAGATGTGTTGTGTATATGTATGTAATGCCAACATGTATTAATATAAAATTGAAAAAATGTTATATCACTGATGTAGGTAGGGGCCAAAGGTGAATTCTTTCTTCCATGTTATCCCACATGACCCACCACTATGTTGAAGAAACATCCTTGGCAGGAACACCATTATTCTAGGTCAGGTCACTAGGGCTGTGTGATGTGTTCCTGGACTCTGTTCTGCCCCCACTGCGCTGCTGGTCTAGCTCCCTGTGACCTTGCAGTATGTTTTGATAGTTGGCAGTGTGTGCTTATTCTTTGGTTTGTGGCTATTTTAGGCTTTTTGCATTTCCATATGGCACTTAGAACCAGCATATTTACATATACCCTCCTGGAATTTTTCTTTTTTGGAAATGGGTACTATGGACTCTGTAGGTCATTTTCTGATTATTTAAATCTTAATATTGAGCCTTTGAAAATTTGAAGATGTTATATCTCCATTTATTTAGGTCTTTTTGTTGTCTCTCAGCAGTGCTCTACATTTTCATTTTAGGAAATCTTATACTTTTTTATTAGACTTATTCTTACATATTGATAGCTTTTGGCGGGGGAGGGAGGTAACTGAGAACTGACCTCTGGGGGACCTTGGGCTTGCAAGGCAGGCATGGTACCGCTAAGATAAATCCCCTAGCCCTATGGGTAGCTTTTGATGTAGTGATATTTATTCCAACTTCCAATTGTTTGTTGTAGAAAGAGTGGACATGTTAATTTGCATATTAATCATATACTCAGCCTTTATAAACTTATTGCCTATTTGAAGAGCATTGTAGATTCTTTGGGGCTCTCTGTATATATGGCAATCTTACACCTATTATTTCTTTTCCTTAGCTTTTTGAACTTACAGTATGATTTTTTTCCAGTTATTTTAAAAATAAAATTTTCCATGTATCTATTTTAATTGGTAAAAATTATATATAACATATATGACAATGTTTTGAAATCTATATACATTGTAAAGTGACTAAATTGAGCTAATGAACATGTATTACTTCCCATCCTTTTCTTTTTTATGGTGAGAAACTTAAAATCTGCTTTTAGCAGTTTTCAAGGATACTTATTAAATCATTTTAGTGACTATGTTGTACAGAGCTGGGTGACTAATATGCGTATGTCATTTGCATTATAACAGTGTATGTATGACTGGTTAAAAAGTGGTTATCTTGGGTTTAATGACTTTATTATGTACAATGGAAAGTGGCGACCACATGCTAGTCACCAAGATTTACATTTTATTGGCTCCCAGAGTATAGACCATTTGGGACCCTTGCCCTGGCTCCCCGGGGACAGTGTCCATCCTCCGGCTTCAGCTTCTTTTCCGATGACATCAGGCAGGCACATGAGTCTGCAGCACAGCTCTGGCCCTCCAGACCTTCGGTGAATGATAGTGCTAGACAGTGAGGTGTCCTCGACACCCAGGCCTCTACCTGGCCTGGGTTCCCCACCGGAGCCATATCTCGACAGCAGCAGCAACAAAAACCAACTCCTTGGAGCCTAAGAGCTGCTGCCTCAAGGTGTTCAGGCAGCTTGGATTCAGCTGAGTGGTGCAGAGCAGCAGAGGGGGCTTTGGGAAAAGTAGCCTGCGCTGTTGTGATCCAGTTCACGCTGAGATGACTGTTGTCCCCTGCCATACATAAACAAAGAACCCATGGGACATTGTTTTCCGGAACAGTTCTAGTTCTGGAGAGCAGCGAGCAGAATAACCATAGAGCTTTATTGTTATAGGCACAAACGGAGCCTGTTTGGGCTTGACTCACTAGATTGTCTCCTCCGTTTTCTCTCGGGCCTGTGACATCAGAAGTTCACTCTGGGAGACAAGTGCATCCTAGTGCCCAGGACAGCAGGAAGCGGAGTTGTTAGGAAGGAAGGAAGCTCAGCCACCAGGGGAGGCATCATGGCCCCAGCCTTTTCCTGGGCAGCCTTGCACACTGAGCCCCCAGAGGGAGGAATGGTCACATGCCCTTGGTGGTGGGGACTGATGCCCAGGGTTGTGCACACCTTGATTTCGGATCCCTTTCTCCACAGTTTCCAGCCAGAGACGAAACTCCTCATTGGCCCGGATCCAGTCCATGAGCACTGAGGCGCCCATCACCCAGGTGAAGGATGGCTGGTGGTTCACTGTGCACACCCAGGGGTGTTTCAGAGAAAAGCTGCTCTCCCAGTTGGACGGTGATGCCGTCCCAGAGGGGGTGTGACGAGGACAGCACAGGCTCCACTTAGCACGCTGGCTCGGTTAAGCACTTCTGCCACCTCGCCTCCTGGCTGCTCTTGAGGATTTCTTTCCATACCGTAGGTAATGAACATCATCAGCAGTGCCCAGTTGAGCAGCTCTGTGTCCGTGATGGAGGCCCTGGACCGTGTGGCGCGGATTTTACGGTCCACTGAGCTGTATTCACCACATTTCGATGCTAAGGACGATGACCCTCATGCCAGTGACCTTGTTGGAGGCTTAATGTCTGTAAGTCGATCTGATCAGGCCTCTGGTGAGAGCCTGTTTCTTGTTTCTCTTTTCTGAGGTTCTTTGTTAAACAGAGCTCTCTGGCTGGGTTGTTAAGCACCTGCTGCTGGCCACCTAGGGACCTCAGCCTGGGCAGAGAGGGAGGGCTGTACCCAGTCTGCTGCTCCAGTTCTGCAGTATCACTGTGGGTTTTACATGTGATTTATTAATATAAAACCTTCTTAGCTGGCATGAAGGCACATGCTTATAATCCCACTGCAGAGGCTGAAGCAGAAGAATCACAGCAAGTCCAAGACTAGCCTGCACTACATGATGAGTTGAAGGCCAGCCTGCACTGCACAGTAAGACCCTGTCTCAGAAAGCAAACAACAACCTCTTTCTTAGTTATATTTTGAAGACTGGGATAGGAAAAAAAAAAAAATCCATACTGAATGTTACATAACAAATGTAAAACAGGAAAATCCTTCTACTGCATAGGCTGAAAAGGTAGCAAGGGGAGGAATGTGCATCACGCACAAATCACAGGAAAGAAGGCTGTCAGAGTGGCTACCGGGAGCGGCCTTGTGTGCGGCCCTGAGGGCAGGCCTGGATGCCTCCCTCGGCCACCCGTATCAGAGCTCACAGAGAAACAGGTCCCTTCCCTGCTGCTGTCAGCTGCAGCCTTGTCAGAAACAGAATTCCTCCCCACTCTGTGCAGTTAGTTGATTGCATGAAGAAAGTTTTCAGATAGTGACCTGGAAGCTAGAATGGCTCCCAATTGTGACCTCTACCTATAACCTCACCTGTTTGGGTCTCCTGATGGGGTTGGCCAGGGTCCTACCACTCAGTAGCTGAGAGTGACGGTGGTTGGGACTGGAAGGAGGCAGGAAGGCTATTAGGGGAAACTGAGGCCACTTGGAAGCTGAGAAAGAATCCAGTGTTCTAGGGATACCACATGATACAGGAGAGACAAAACTCCGAACCTGCTAGATGTCGCGTGTGCCACGTTCATGTCCCCAGAAACTGAAGAATGAATTCCAAGGAGCCATGGAGTTTAAGATCAGGAAAAGTTTATTGAGAGAGAGCTCCTGAGAGAAGGAGGGGTCCAGAATGTAGGTTGCATGAGGCCCTTTGTCAGGGCTAATTTATCCAGCAAAAATCACAGTGTTGGTACAGCGTGGGTCAAAATACAATCAACCTATAGGATTATAAGTATTGTCACATAGCTATCATTGATCCACTAAGAAATGAAGCACATCGCAAGGGTACATGGAAAGAACAAAAGCATTTCGGAGCTTGGATGGGTTTGGATGCTCTGGTCAACCCCTGGGCGATGGATAACCTATCTCAATTTTATTAGAGCAAGTGATACCATTTATAGGATAACTCTGAATTACCGTTTATTCCTTAGGCAGGCACATAGGCTTGGCCACTGCATCTTTATCTTGAGGCCCAGCCTTCTTCAAATGTGCCTCCAGCCACAATTCTGCCATCTTTATTTTTCACCGATTTCCTCAAGACCCCAGTCCCTCTCTGATTGAATATTAATTTGTCTCACTTTAGCTGCCTATAATATTCCCCCTCGGAAGACCTCTACTTATCTGCAGTTAGAGGAGAATGGGTACCGAGAAAGGGTCAGTGTAGGGGAGTCCGAAGTCAGGGCGCTTCTCCAGAGAGGTAATCTTCGGGGCCTTGGAAAGGAGTCATGTTGCAGTTCAGCAGTTATGAACTCCCTCCACAAGGTGGACCTGCTGGATCCTGGTAAAGGGAGTCTGGCACATTTGTCGTTGGTTCCATCTGCACCATCATCTGGACTGTGATAACCTCTAGGCCAGGATAAAAACAGACTCTACCAAGAGATCAAAGCACATGAGCAACTGAGTGGAAAGGCAGATGGAGGCCAGAGCCATGTCCCTACACTGCTATAAGTAATATCGGTAAGTCTGGTATTTCTTGGTCACAAGTCTCTAGTCTTAGCTGTGAGAAGATGGAGAGGTTTAGTGGGTTTGAGGGACAATTTTAGCTAAGGAAAGTAAAGATTCCTGCTAAGTTTTTTTGAGACAGGGTCTCGCTTTGTAGTTCAGGCTGGCCCTGAGCTCAGCCTCAAACTTGCAATCCTCCGGCCTCTGTCTCCAGGAGTGCTGGGATTACAGGCGTGAGCCACCACGCCTGGTGCTGTGGTATGTGGTGCCGATTGCTGCTGGGTGTGAGTCTCCACTCCCAGTGTTGTATGTGGTTGCCGGGGAATTGAACCCAGGCCCTTGTGCTTGCAAGACAGGTGCTAGAACCCTGAGATAAATCTCCAGCCCTTCCTGCTAAGCTTTTCCAGCTTTCACTGTAGCTGTCAAGCCTCAGTGGACCATGGCAGTGGTCAGCTACAGGTGTAGCTGGAAACTGACTGCAGGGGTCAGTAACTGGAGCCCCCGTCCCCGTCTGTTGCTAGCCTTTATTATCATAGTATTATTTTCATATCTGATAATACTTTCCTGCTGGGTGTTTAGTGAGACCTCCATTAATCAAAATTAACCTTTCATTAAGGCTCTTCGGGCCTTATTTTTCAGAACCATGTGCAGAGAACCTGGCAGCTCCTCTGTCTCTGTCAGTCTCCAGTCTGTGAACATTTGGCGTCCTGAGACCCTCCTTTTTTTTACTCTGTGTATTGTTTGATTCCTGTTCTCTGGGCCCAGCTATCTCCTGCTCAGGAGGTTGTATAACTCCCCAAAGTTGTAAGATCCTATAGAAAATGACCCCTCGTGTCCTGGGTTTTTGTTGACCTCGGAAAGCAAGAGCCAAAATTTCGGCTGTCATCTTAGACCAGTTATCTTTCTAGTTTTGGTCTCCAAACCTCCACGTGGAGAATACTCAGAAGATCAGTTACATCAGGATGGCAGTGAGAGCAGAATAGAAACTGAGCTGGTCATAACCTTGCTGTTGGAAAGAAAACAAAATCAGTTTAAGCCACATGGGCAGCCTGCCCTGTTTTCCGTCACTAGTCCAGGCGTCCCTGCTTGTCAGGTAGAGAAGCTCATGTCTAGTAATAGTCTCAGAAATGAGAGTTATAGTCTTTGTCTGATAGCCCCAGCTAGACCAGAAAGGAGAGTTAGGGCTTGGGGAGGAATTAGTGACGCTCTGAGGCTGAGGGCCATAGCCCTAAGTCTTGAGCAAGAAGGAGCTTTTAGGAGAGACAGCCTATGCTCATCCAAACCAATGAACACAAGATCAAAATAACCAAACATGGATTCCTTTTAATAAATTGCATCCTGGGCCGGGGAGTTAGCCCAGTGGTTCCGGTGCCTGTCTTGCAAGCGCAAGGACCTGGGTTCGATTCCCCGGTAACCACATAACAATACTGGGTGTGAAGACCCACACCCAGCAGCAACCAGCACCACATACCACAGTGCCGGGCGTGGTGGCTCACGCCTGTAATCCCAGCACTAGGGAGGCAGAGGCAGGAGGATTGTGATGTGAGTTTGAGGCTGAGCTCAGGGCCAGCCTGAACCACAAAGCGAGACCCTGTCTCAAAAAACCTAAAAAATAAAATAAAATAAATAAAAAATAAAAATAAATTGCATCCTTCATAAACTTTTGACATACTGGAGCTTTCCAGTTTCACTGCTTTCTCCTTTCTTTATGGCAGGGCAGAGACCTCATCCTACAAAATATTTTTACATGAAAAATATATTTCCCAGGGCCAGGGATATAGCTCAGTAGTTCCAGCGCTTGTCTTGCAAGCTCAAGGGCCCGGGTTTGATCCCCGGTAACCGCATAACAATTCTGGGCGTGGAGACTCACCCCAGCAGCAATCAGTATCACATACCACAGTGCCGGGCGTGTTGGCTCATGCCTGTAATCCCAGCACTCGGGAGGCAGAGGTAGGAGGATTGCTGTGATGTGAGTTTGAGGCTGAGCTCAGGGCCAGCCTGAACCACAAACAAAACCCTGTCTCAAAAAAAAAAAAAAAATTTGGCTATGTATTTGGATATCTATATATATATCTCCATATATCTCCATACTTTGAGCTTTCTCCATATTCTCTTATCTTCCTTATTCAATCTTTCTGTAACAAACCTGGCTAGAGCTGTTAGTGAGGAAGAGGATGAGTACCTGGTAGGGAAGGACCGAGGGCAGAGGGCATTGTCCCTAGGACACTACCATAGTCGTGGAGTGAGACAGGAATGCTGGGTGTTAGAGGAAAGCCCCCCCCCATAAGCTGACCTCCAAGATGCCGACCCTGCTCCTGTGATCAGTGTCCAGCAGGGCCAGGCCCGGCCTCCCCCAGGCTGCTGAGCTGTTGAGCGCTTGGCCAGATCTAAGGTAGCCCCAATGGGGATGCTGGGAACCTGCTGTGTGAGTCACCTGGAGTTTCCACAGAGGAAAGAATAGCAGTGACTTTGCTTTCTCTCATTCCCTTTGGTTTTTATTAGGATGGTGTGCGGAGATTATCAGGGAATGAAAATGTTCTTTCAACAAAAAGTAAGTTTTTTGTTTTGATTTTTTTTTTCGATCACTGTAATACTATAGTCAAAGTTAAGTGATGGGAATAATTTCTCTCATCACTAAGAAGTTTGTGGGCCATAAAGTCTCAAACAAAGTGGCCCTGCCTGATGCAGTGCTGCTGCCTCTGAGGAATGGTTACTGCTGTCCCACCTATTAATCTGGCTCCACAAATGATGTTGCTTGCAGATGCCCACATTCCTGTCAGCACAAGCATCTCCGTCTCACTTCATGACATCCCTCCACGGGTAGCTCAGGCCATGGAAAATGCAGAGCAATGGGACTTCAATATTTTTGAACTGGAGGCTGCCACTCATAAAAGGTGAGTCTGGGAGCTCTGCAGATGGCAAACTGGCCCCCAGGGAGCACGGACCACAGCAAAGCTGGCCCTGGCCAGCGGGGAGGCTGAGGAAGGAGGTGCAGGGGGCCTAGGCAGTTTGCTCAGTTTTGCCATCGCTGTGCCTTCACCACCTGACGTGTTCTGCTTCTGCTTCTGTGGGTCCTGGCACAGCTGGGTATGTGGGGAAGAGCTCTCCCTGGCAGGTGACCTGTGAGCACCTCTGACACTCCACACTGTGCACCAGCTTGAGAGCAGGATAAGTTCTGTAGTCACCTCTGGTCGCTGCCTCAGCAGGGCCACATTTCTGAATCCTCCAAGCCATAAGCCAGACACAAGGTGAAGGTGATTTGTCAGGGAAGGGCCTGCTGCCCTTTCTCTTACTTGAATATTCCTGTGATACGTGTGGCAGTGCTGGCCTCATGTGGGCCTCAGAAAATGACACCTCATAGGCAGGCCATCTGGCCAGGAGCGGGCCTGGCAAGCCGAGAGGAGAGGACAGGGTTGAAAGTGGCATAAGATGGGACGTATAAGCCTGGAAAATGGGTTATTTTGAGGAATCCGCATCAGGAAGGACAAGTGGCAAGCCTTGTCCCACAAGGGGCAGAGGCCAGAAGCTGCGTGGGCCACCATCTCTCACCCCGCTTCTCGGCCACAGTGGCCAGCGTGGCT
This sequence comes from Petromus typicus, assembly GCA_004026965.1. Taxonomy (NCBI): domain Eukaryota; kingdom Metazoa; phylum Chordata; class Mammalia; order Rodentia; family Petromuridae; genus Petromus; species Petromus typicus. The sequence goes on from PVIR01044863.1 coordinate 10,781, forward strand.
CTGGCTCCCCCGGGAGGTGTGGTGGCTGCCCTGCATGTGCTCTAGTCTGGTTGGGATTTTCCTTCTGGAACTGACCCTCCCTGGCACTCAGCGTTTCACCCCTTTTTTTGCATCGTTGTTATACTGCGGCTTTCCTTTTCTATAGGCCACTGATTTTTCTTGGTCTCAAAACATTTGCTTCCTTTGGAATCTGTGAATTTCTAAACTGCTCGGAGTCAACACTGAAATCCTGGTTCCAAACTATTGAAGCCAATTACCATTCTTCTAACCCCTACCACAATTCCACACATTCTGCGGACGTGCTCCAGGCCACCGCCTACTTCCTGTCCAAGGAGAGAATAAAGGTAAGTCGCACTGTGTGCCATGTCAGGGTGGACGGGTGGAAGAAC
>PVIR01044864.1:0-11000 GCA_004026965.1 Petromus typicus
ATGCAATTTTAGACTGAAGAAAAATTCACATGTGACCTTTCATGATTATATATGAAATATATACTATATACTATGTAATATATAATATAATACATATGAATATATAATATTCATACATAACACTATATGAAATATATAATGTAATATATATGAAATATATTATATAATGAAATATAATATATAAAATATAATATATAAATATTTATTGTATATTACATATATGATATAATATATGAAATATATAATACAATGCAATATACAATATATTATATATGAAATATATAATATAATATAAAATTTAATCTCTGATATATATGAAATATGCAATATATTGTATATGAATTATATAATATAGAATATAGAAAATATATAATATAAATATATAATATATGACACATAATATTATACATGAAATATATAATGCATAATATATATGAAATATATAATATAATTTATGGAGTGTATTATATAATATATAATATAATATAAATATATGATATATTTTATATTATAATATACATAATGATTTTTTAATAGATTTTAATAGAAATATAGGAAAGCTCAGTTTAAATATGGTGCTTGGACTAACTTCACTGAAGTGGTATTTCCGCATATAGGAACTGTGGTTCCTTGTGCTCTGAAACGGGATTGCACATTCAGATTTCTCCCTGTAAGTTGGAAGTTCCCCCTAGTTTGTAGAGAGCACACCATGTGCTTCCATGACTCGACTCTGCTCTCACACTTGTCTTGTCTAATACACTGGGTGAGGTAATCAGCTCCACCTAATGTGGAAGTGTCTTTCTGTAGTTTGCTCCCTGACTCCTGTCATAAGAAGAACATGCCCTTGAATAGCTGCTGTCCCTGAATGACAGACAAGTGGACTAGACCAGACCGTACCTACCTCATTGACCCGAGTGTGTCAGAACTTAATCAGTACCATTCAGATTGCAGAGGGAACTTCACTTCCAGTATATTCAGAAACATAAGAACAAATATCTGCTTTGTCAGTCTTTGAGAATTTCAGTTTGATATATCTAAAACTAATTAACAGAAACATTCCCCTGAGGCTAGGGTATTGCTGTTTTACAACAAATAACTATGCATGATTGGGTTTGGGTCAGCACTTCAAGAAGCAAACATTAAATATATCTAAAAAACAGCAACATTTGTAGAATGGTGAAAATTTCATATATTTCATATACTAATCTAAAAGTGTAAGATATAGTTGTGGAACCTGGGTAAAAAAATTGAGTCAAAACATTAATAATATTTATTGTTTGGTTGGTAAGTATACATAATAAAATAATATAAAAGGGAATGGGCTCAGAAATTAACTGCTTGGCATGTTAAGAATATACTGGATGAATAGAGAGAATTTGGAAATGTAGAATTTTCCAAGTTGAAAAATGAACTGTATCTCACCAAGTGAAAATGTATTCATTATGTCTTAATGTATCAGAAGAATCCAACATCAGATTTTTGTCCTGGCCTTAGGACAGATGTCAAATGAAAATTTTGGTCATAAACATACTCTTTTAATTAGATGTAATTTAAAATAGTATCTATTTCATGAAGAAGCTGTTTATGATCTCAAATTACCACTTAAATTAAAAGAGATGGAATGAGGAAGAAAGGGAAGAGACGTGGAGAGCAAGAGATGGATAGAGAGGGATGGAGGGAAAGAGAGAAAACGAGACACACTAGATGTAATTTGGGATGTAGAATAAAATAAAAGAAAATAAAATAAATAGGATGATTAAGATAATCAAAAATTTTATAAAGTATATTGAGCAAAGCACTACAAACCTACATTAATAGATAGTAAGGGCATTTGTCAAGATAGCAAAACTTGCATTTCTAAGAAGTCTTTCTATGGAACTGCTTAGTTTACCAGAATCCAATTCCCACTACTATCTTCAGATGGGGCAAAAGACGATGAAAAAGGAATAATGCCAAGAAAATAGAGAAGAAGCTAAATAAATAGACTTAGAAATGTATTCAAGGTGCAGAACATAGAATTAGTCAAGGAAAGCAAGACACCGTGAAGTTTGGATCAAATGTAAGCCAACTTTAAATGTGGTCCAATATGATTCCACACTACCAAGGAGTACTCTACCCCTTTATTGTATTTTGAAAATGGAGAGTGTAATGCAGAAATTTTAACTCTTTATCTAACAAAGAACATGCAACTTGTGTGCTGTTTTATGTGTCTCTGTCTGGAGGGCAACCATTTCTAGATTTGTAAAAGATCAAGAATTTTTATGGGCTGGAGAGTTAGCTCAATGTTTCTGGTGCTTGTCTTAAAAGCGCAAGGACCAGAGTTTGATCCCTGGTTAACCACATACAATACTGGGTGTGGAGACTCACGCCCAGCAGCAATCAGTAGCACATACCACAGTGCTGGGTGTGGTGGTTCACACTTGTAATCCCAACACTCTGGAGGCAGAGGCAGGAGGATTGCTGTGATGTGAGTTTGAGGTTGATCTCAGAGCCAGCCTGAACCACAAAAGTGAGACTTTGTCTCAAAAAAAAAAAAATAATTTTTATGACTATTGTGATGAATTATGATGCAGTATGATTTAAAATAGTCATTTTGAGCTATGTTTGCAGAAGGAGAGGATGTCATGAAAATATTTATAAGCAGAGGTTCCTGGTGTTGTAAACATGAAGTGTTTAGTCTCTGGCATAAAATAATTCACTAAAATTAAATTAGACTAATCTTGAGTTTGCATAAAAGGATGTGAAAAATAGAAGATGGACACAATTTAAAAGGTTATATAGTTCTTTATTAAAAACATAGCTTTCAGGGCTGGAGATTTAGCTAAGTGATTCTAGAACCTGTCTTGCAAGTGCAAGGACCCAGGTTCGACCCCAGTTAACCACATACAATACTGGGTGTGGAGACTCACCCCAGCAGCAATCAGTACCACATACCACAGTGCCAGGCGTGGTGGCTCATGCCTGTAATCCCAACACTCTGGAGGCAGAGGCAGGAGGATTGCTGTGATGTGAGTTTGAAGCTGATCTCAGGGCCAGCCTGAACCATAAAGCAAGACCCTGTCTCAAAAAAAAAAAAAAAAAAATCATAGGTTTCATATAAACACAAGTGAAATAAAAACTGAAAGTCATTAAAGAATGGTGATGTGAAATAACTTATCATTTAAAATTCTGACATACTGCTCAATAATGGTCAGATCTAGGCAAAATTTGACAGTCATGGTGATTAGAAATGGTTATATTTGGTATGTATTCCTAATGATCAGCATTTATTTATTTTTGATCAATTTTACTTACAGTGTGAAAATAAAAGAGGAAAAGGAACATAAAAGAACAATAAACTAATTCATAGAACTTACAATAGTCAAGGAAAAGCTGAATAACTGAAAAAGATGTTTTAGCTTGTAAATGCTCATATAACTTCATGTGTCTATTTTTGTGAGACAGTTTTTGTGTATAAATTTATTTTAATACAGTATAAATTGCCTATTAAATATCTATGGATAATACTGAAGAGGCTATATAACATATTAGACAGAAATTTGGGAATGAAAAATTGAGATATAGACACATATGCTTGGGAGTGGTTGATTAATTCTTGATACCACAAAAACTTCATAAAATCATCAGCTGATAATTCATTCATGGAGCTGAACAACTGAACCCTGGGGGCATTCAAAGTCTAGAGTGTGAGAGGATTTAAAAATTTAAGGTACTTTTATGTCAGGCATATTAAAATAGGAATGAAAGTATTAGGATACAATAGACATTAATTCAAGAGACAGCAGGTCATGTCAGAAGTTTTGCTTTATGGGTGAGAAAAGTAAAACTCATGAAATGTCTAGGAAATCTGACCATGAGAGTCCACCTTCCAACACTGTAATCAGGGCAGAACTATACAGAATTCCTTACCATCTCTCTCTTCTCCATTCCCTGTCCTATGCTGAATGTAATTGTTAGAGAAACTGAAAAATATAATAACACACATTTCTAAGGCAACAGATTTGGTATCTTGTTTTGAGCTGAATTCTATCTTCTTAAATTCATATATTCAAGTCTTATCACTCAGGATTTCAAAATGTGATTATTTAGACATATGACCTTTAAAGAGTTAGGTTAGTTAATTTGAGTTCATAATATGGGGACTAATTTAGTGTGTCTTACATGACTGTGAAGAGAAGACATTGTGAAAAGTCATATACTGAAGATTATGTGAGAATACAGGAAGAATATGATCAACAGTAAGCCAAGAAGAAAGGTCTCAGAAGAAACTGCCTCCTCATACCTTGATCTTGTACTGTTGGCCTCCACAATGATGAAAAAATAAATTTCTACTATATAAAAAAAATCAGGAGAGCATTTAAATGAGAAGGACATAGTAAATAGAATTTAAAAACTCTTAGTTTTTAATAGAAACAAAAGAATGCCTTATTTTTATTTCTTTATCTATGACTTGATAATTTTAATATAACATTTAGTGCTGCGTTGAGGTAAAAAAGACATGACTAGATTGATAGTATTTTTTTTTTTTTCCTTTCAAGATTGTCAACAAAATGTGAAAGGAGAACAGGATTTGAAAATGTGAATGAAGGTTCAGTCTTAGTTATGTAGCGTGAAAGTTAATACAGCTAACAAGAAGAATGTGGTTTGAGTAAAGAACTGGCATGATTAATGAATCTCAGGTCTTATTGAGTTGAAAGTTGATTTTTTTTTCTGGAAATATGAGAGAATGAAATAATAGGATAATATATGACAATAATAAAGTTGAATATTTAATTATAGAAACATAACTAGTAAATATATTGTCATTCCTTGGATAGAATCTTGGAGGAAAACATGTGAAATGGGATAGTTTTAAGGTAAAAACTACATAAATATGAAAAATAATTAATAATAATAATAATAATAATAAGTTAATTTTGGTTTGTTACAATATTACAACAAATAGGCCACACTAATGTAAGATGTTAATGATATTGTAACTTGTTTTGGGCCCTACACAAATTCACTATAATGACAAATTATTCTATAAATCTCAAGCTAGTATAAAGTGTTAAATACATTTATTTTTTAAATAGAGCTACTTGAAATAGAGCTTTGCATTTGTAGTCATTGAGAATAATGATACAGTCTAAGTAAGTCCACAACAGTGCACAGCTGAAAAAGCTGGAGAACTTCCTTAAAGCTGAGTTTGCCAATGAGGTAAGAAGTAAATGAATTAGAAGGACCCCCACGCACACACCAATATTTTGTTTGAATAATAAAATAACCAAAATATTTTCTGAAGAGTTTTCCATTAAATTCCAGTAAAATCGGAGCTAAATTTAAAAGAATGAATGTAAGCCACTTGACTGTTTTGAGGAGGCAGCAGGTCATTACAATTTAATTTGACAAGGAGAAGTGCAACGTGAGTAGAATGCTAACATGTTGGAAAGGAAAGTTCTATAAGAAGAGGAAGAAAGTTCTAGAAGTATTAGTGCACCTAAAAATAGGATTTCTTTCCATTTTAAGTGCCTGCTATATGGAAATATGTAAAAGAAAACCTGCCTTATGAGAGAGCTTAATGAGATCTAGCATCATTATTAGAAGAACAAGTTTTACATGGAACAAATAGTAATGAGAAGAGTTGAGGATGTAGAAACATTTTCGGATTTTAAGTGAGAGCTAAATGTGGCAAAAGGTAACATTTCAGAAGTTGAGACAAATGGGAGACATTTTCCAGTGAAATTTAATTACTAGGCCTGAACAATGATTAAAATTACCCTGGTATTTTGATGATGACTGAGATATGTTGGTATAAATGTACAGATCTTTTCTTGAACAAGTATGTATAATGAGATGTCTAACAATGCAGGGACATCGTCGTGAGCACTCAGGCTCAGCACATACTTTTCATTCCTAATGATGCTTTTTTAGGGAGATTTTTGACTAGGAGGGCTGGAGGGGTGAGAGTGAGGGCAGTGGATGGGGAAAGACAAGAACAAAGAGGTATCATGTGCAGGTACAAATTCTCAGTGATGAATATGATCATAATGTATACCTGAAATGCACCAATAAACTTAATTAAAAAAAATAGATGTTTGAAACCTGTCTTACTCCAAACACATGCAAATATTTCCTTGTCCCCTGTCAACGGTGGTGCAAAGACTACAGTGGAGTCAGGTCAGGATAAATCCAGAGCTGAAGAAAACATAAGACGTCAGAGTAACTGCCTGGGTGTCATCGATTCTAGTGATGAAGGCATGAGAGAGGATGAGGTTGACGAACACGAAGGTTCCAGCATCCTAACACTAACGGTCTTCACACTAACACTAGTGTGAAGATGAGGAGGAAGCGTGGAAACAGTTTGACGAGAACAAATGTTTAAGTCATGAAAAACTGGCTATGAAAATAAATTCTCACCTCTTTTAGCCTTACTTCAGCTAGTGTTTCAATAAAGAGAAAAAAATATCTCAATTAAATTTAATTTTCTAGCAACACTTGCCGGAGACACTAAATGCACTTAGAGGAGAACATGTTCAGTCATAGGAAACAGTGTATTATGCACATTCTAATCCAAAGGCAGGGTCTGAGTATTTCTCCTAGTCATTCTGATTCTGAAAGTATCACTACCTTTGTGTGCCTTGAAAATAGTTGATCGATGTTAAACATAACACACCATTTCCAGACTTTAATTCCAAAATATACAGCAGCTTCCTCTTTTATTCAGAAATAAACATGTTTTCAATAATACTCTACGAAGTGCAGAGCACCTACTCATTTCCTTCTCTGACTTTATCTTTAAATAGTACTTCTCTAGGTTACTGCTCCACCTCAGTGGCTGACACCATATCCTTAAAACATGACACAAGGTCTCTGTTTTGTGAGGCTTTACTCAGCCTTCTCCCTCTGGCTAGAATGCCCTTTTCCCATTATACATAGAGCTCCATCACTGACATTCATCATTGTACTAATTATGTGAAATATTTCCTCAAAGATATTATCTCATAAAACTCAGGCTTTATGAACTTTGAACTTCCGTTTTGAACTTCATACTCTGAACATTGTTAATTAAAACAGTTAGATAATAGATAATGACTATATCTTCATAGCACCTAACCTCTAAGGATAGAAAATGTTATCTCATAGTGTGAGTTACCTGACCTATACAAGGTGTTCATAATGATGATGACACTCGTGTGCTCTTGTCCATTGCATGAGAAGCCTACAGAGTATGAACCAATAATCCCTTTAAGAACAGAGATACTAAAAGGACAGTTAAGTAAATGAAGATGAGGTATCTTCCCTAAATGTCACATGTGCTCCTGGTCATTTAAGGGTATGCTGCCTGGCTGTGAGGGTCACAGAAACTCAACTGTATGTCTTGGTCTGAGGATAAAAATTTGAGTTGATAAAGAATCATCCTAGCTACTCCAAAGAAGTAGAGAATATTGCTGCAGTATTTGGACATGTTGGTGTGTTTCGCAGCTTTCCTCTCCTGCAGCAGAAGGCCTCCCATGCACAACTTCCTGGAGCAAAGATTTATTTTAGCTCATAGTTTTAGAAGTTTCGTCCTATAGTTGACAGGTTCCAGGGCAGAGTCACCATAAGGTGTTCAATGCGGTCAGTGGGCAGAGAGGGACAATCAAGAAGGAGGCCAAGGTGATGGGTGACTCTCAAAGACTCAGCAAGGGGTCTCATCCAGTTCAGCATTGTCTCCTCCTGCACCCATTCAACATGAACTAATCAGCGGATGAACACACTGACAATGACAAACCCCACTTGAGTGAATTGTCTTCTGATGGCCCCACCTCTGGACACAAGCATTTGGAGAGCCATTTGTAACCAGGCATTTCAATTAATAACATTTTCTATTTTTGTATTGAATTCTATTTTATGTTGATGAAATTATTGAATGCTGATGGAATTGTTTTTCTTTCCCTCTCAAAAATAAATCCATTATGGAATAAATGCAAGTGTCAGAAAATTAGGCACAGTATATGAGTTTTACACACATAAATTGATTATAGAAGTTTCTCTATATCCATGGGAATAAGTTTGGGGTCTTCAGCATGTCTTTAATTTCCCTAGACAAGATATGAAAAAAAGCATCTGAAAAACAGACTGAGACTTGAATGATCAGAGGTATAATCAGCATTGTGACATTCAGTGCCTCTCAAGAAGAAAGATAACAAACTGACTAGGTTGCAGACTTTTAGAATAGATTATCTCTCACAGAAAAAGTTGGCTTGATAGACAATGGCCAATAAGGAAATGATCGCCACCCACTGCAGACCCAGAGACTTAATCTGCTATTGTTGCCTCCACTCAGAAACACAGAAGAAGAAAGATCTCTTCTGAACAAAAGTGATTTACCAAACAAGGAGAAATTAATGGCATTCATTAGAAAGATGTGACTACAGAAGAAAATTCTCATGTAGGTTGAGCTGAGATAAGGTACTAAGCATAAATGAGAGCACTGAATTAATAAAGCCCAGATGCTAGAAGGTTGTTAGACATTAGGAAGTGAGAAGAGGGAATTCATCTTGGTTTGATTCAATTTCCTAATTAAAATAGGGAATGAAGACAGTCATGCAGAGCAGATAGGCAGGCTAGCAAAAAGGGGAACAGGCAAGAATCATAAGGAGAAATGCTGAATAAAAAGGATGAGGGGACTATAAAAATAGTTTTTTGTAAGGTTAAGAGGCCTTTTGGGATTTGTGTTCATTATTTTTAAATGAGACTATTCATAATTTTATGTGATTCTAAAAATCTGGGATTACATTTCTATATATTTACATTTATAGAATAGATGTAATGGTGAGTAGATTTGCAATTTGACCTGGTGAAAATTATGGAAGGAAGGACAAGAGGTTTAATGATGTTTACAAACAATAATAATGTAGAATATTGGTCCACATAGGTTAAGCTAGATAAGGAGTAAAATGAAAACATGAAGAAGATAATAGGAACTGTTCCAGAATAGAAATTAATAACTATGTATTAATGATTTTTAATGTGCTTAAAGAAGTGGTACCATCAGCTAGGAGAGAAGCTTCGGTAAAGAAGTTTCAGAAGTTTTTATAATTATTGATTGCACCCAGAGCATGACTGTGGCAATGGGGCACATGGTAGGAAAAAAGTCAGCTCTTTGTTGCTAGGACAAAATACCTGACACAGATAATTTAAGCGGGGAGGTTTTCACTGCATCTTCCAGCTTCAGAATCTTTATCACAGCCCATGTCCTTCCAATTTGCAGCTATCAAGGTGAAGAGTGAGTATGTTCTTATGGCAAACAGGAAGCAGAGCAATTTGGAAAGAAGCTTGAGACAAACAGATCAAAGACCAGATATAATTCCCGGGTCAGACCTCACACAGCCAGAAGTACATTTCACTAAACTCTCAAGCCAAACAAGTTGACTATCTTTGATAGAAAGTTTTAAAAAATGACTGGAAATGAGAACAAATCTCAAGTGATTAAAATTCTGTTAGTGACCGAGATTATCTATTTGGATGATGCAGTCACTGAGAACAATAGTTACAAGCAGGAAGAATGCCCAAATACTTACACAGGCCCGACAAAAGAGCTATGATTGCCTGATATCAGATGAGAGCCACAAGAGCTGTCTTGCATGATGTGAAAGTTGGAATCATTTAAAATAGTTAATCTGAAAGAAGTTGGTAAAGCATTGGCTGTGAGATGATAATGAAAATAATATAATGATAACACAAAGTTTTAACTGATTTGCACTCTTTTTTTAAATTTTTAAATCTTTATTGGTACATTACATAAACACATTATGATTGCACTCCATGATGGGGATTTGTACCAGTATATGACACAACATAATTCTCATTTTTCCCGTACTCCTACCCACCCTACCGCACCCCCCATATACATAAAATTTGTTTCCTTACTTTTTTTGTTATAATCTCATCATTTTCCCCCTTCACCCTATTTTACATTGAGCATTTTCTATTTCACAATATATAACATACAATGCTAGCACTCATTTACATCTTTATTTTCTCATACCAGAGAAAAGATGTGAGGGCCTGGGAGATAGCTCAGTGGTTCTGGCGCCTGTCTTGCAAGTGCAAAAGCCCAGGTTCAATTCCCCGGTAACCACATAACAATACTGGGTGTGGAGAATCACGCCCAGCAGCAATCAGTACCACATACCACAGTGCTGGGCGAGGTGGCTCACGCCTGTAATCCCAGCACTCAGGAGGCAGAGGCAGGAGAATTGCTGTGATGTGAGTTGGAGGCTGAGCACAAGCCAGCCTGAACCACAAAGTGAGACCCTGACTCAAAAAACCAAAAAAAAAAAAAAAAAAAAAAAAAAAAAAAAAAAAAAAAAAAAAAAAAAAGGTGATATGTACCTATCTGTGACCTATTTATTTCACTTATGAGGATATCCTCAAGTTATGTCCATTAGAGTAGAAATGATTCAAACTTATCATTTTTTATAGCAGAGTAATACTCCATTCTGTAGAAGAACAACAGCTTTTTTATCCAGTCTCCAGTTGATGGACACTTGGGTTGTTTCCAAGATGTAGCAATCACAAATTGGATTGCTTTAAACATTGGTGCGCCTATGTCACTGTGATATGAGTCTTTCAATTCTTTTGTGTATATACCTAGCAGGGCAATGCCGGGTCAAATGGGACCGCCAATCCTAAATTTTTGAGAAATCTCCAAACTGATCTCCACAGGGGTTGTATCAGTCTACACTCCCACCAACAGTGGAGAAGGGTTCCTTCTTCTCCACAGCCTCTCCAACATTTGCCATTGGCTGAATCTGAAATGGCAGCCATTCTATGTGGAGTGAGATGAAATCTCAATGTTGTTTTCATCTGCATCTCTCGAATGACTAATGATGTTGAGCATTTCTTCATATGATTCTTAGCTGCTCTTACTTCTTCCTCTGAAAAATATCTGTTCATTTCAGATGCCCATTTTTGAATTGGGTCATTAAATTTGGGTGGGCTGATTTTTTTGAGCTCTTTATATATTCTAGATA